>CM059467.1:2651017-2718361 GCA_030408155.1 Lophura swinhoii | reverse complement strand
GGGAGAAATGTGGCATTTCTGGAAGAAATTGTCCTCTTTTGGGGATAAAACAGGTATTTGTGGGTGAAAAGGCCCTATTTGCAAGGGAAAACCTGGTATTTCATGGAGAAGATGTGATATATTTGGGAGAAATGTGGCATTTCTGGAAGAAAGTGTCCTGTTTTGGGGATAGAAGTGGTATTTGAGGGTGAGAATGTCCTATTTGAAGGAGGAAAGCTGGTATTTCTTGGAGAAGATGTGATATATTCGGGAGAAATGTGGCATGTCTGGAAGAAACTGTCCTCTTTTGGGGATAAAAGAGGTATTTGTGTGTGATAAGGTCCTATTTGAAGGGGGAAACCTGGTATTTCTTGGAGAAGATGTGATAAATTTGTGAGAAATGTGGCATTTCTGGAAGGAATTGTCCTCTTTTGGGGATAAAAGAGGTATTTGTGGGTGAAAAGGTCCTATTTGAAGGGGGAACCTGGTATTTCTTGGAGAAGATGTGATATATTTTGGAGAAATCTGGCATGTCTGCAACAAACTGTCCTATTTTGGGGATAAAACAGGTATTTGTGGGAGAAAAGGGCCTATTTGAAGGGGGAAAGCTGGATGTTCTTGCAGGAGATGTGATATATTTGGGAGAAATGTGGCCTTTCTGGCAGAAACTGTCCTCTTTTGGGGATAAAAGAGGTATTTGTGGTTGAAAAGGTCGTATTTGAAGGGGGAAACCTGGCATTTCTTGGAGAAGATGTGATATATTTGGGAGAAATGTGGCATGTCTGGAAGAAACTGTCCTATTTTGGGGATAAAAGAGGTATTTGTGGGTGAAAAGGTCCTGTTTGAAGGGGGAAACGTGGTATTTCTTGGAGAAGATGTGATCTATTTGGGAGAAATGTGGCCATTCTGGCAGAAACTGTCCTCTTTTGGGGATAAATGAGGTATATGTGGGTGAAAAGGTCCTATTTGAAGGGGGAAACGTGGTATTTCTTGGAGAAGATGTGATACATTTGGGAGAAATCTGGCCTTTCTGGCAGAAACTGTCCTATTTTGGGGATAAAAGAGGTATTTGTGGGAGAAAAGTTCCTATTTCAAGGGGGAAAGCTGGTATTTCTGTGGCCTTTCTGGAAGAAACTGTCCTCTTTTGGGGATAAAAGAGGTATTTGTGGGTGAAAAGGTCCTATTTGAAGGGGGAAACCTGGTATTTCTTGGAGAAGATGTGGTATATTTGGGAGAAATGTGGCATTTCTGCAAGAAACTGTCCTATTTTGGGGATAAAAGAGGTATTTGTGGGTGAAAAGGTCCTATTTGAAGGGGGAAAGCATGTATTTCTAGGAGAAGATGTGATATATTTGGGAGAAACCTGGCATGTCTGAAGAAAATGTCGTATTTGGGGTGAGAAGGCTGGTATTTGTGGTTGAAAAGGTCCTATTTGAAGGGGGAAACCTGGTATTTCTTGGAGAAGATGTGATATATTTGGGAGAAATGTGGCATTTCTGGAAGAAACTGTCCTATTTTGGGGATAAAAGAGGTATTTGTGTTTGAAAAGGTCCTATTTGAAGGGGGAGCCTGGTATTTCTTGGAGAAGATGTGATATATTTGGGAGAAATGTGGCCTTTCTGGAAGAAACTGTCCTCTTTTGGGGATAAAACAGGTATTTGTGGGAGAAAAGGTCCTATTTGAAGGGGGAAACCTGGTATTTCTTGGAGAAGATGTGGTATATTTGGGAGAAATGTGGCATTTCTGGAAGAAAGTGTCCTGTTTTGGGGATAAAACAGGTATTTGTGGGAGAAAAGTTCCTATATGAAGGGGGAAAGCTGGTATTTCTTGGAGAAGATGTGATCTATTTGGGAGAAATCTGGCATTTCTGGAAGAAACTGTCCTATTTTGGAGATAAAAGAGGTATTTGTGGGTGAAAAGTTCCTATTTGAAGGGGGAAAGCTGGTATTTCTTGGAGAAGATGTGATATGTTTGGGAGAAATGTGGCATGTCTGGAAGAAACTGTCCTCTTTTGGGGATAAAAGAGGTATTTGTGGGTGAAAAGGTCCTCTTTCAAGGGGGAAACCTGGTGTTTCTTGGAGAAGATGTGATATATTTGGGAGAAATCTGGCCTTTCTGGAAGAAACTGTCCTCTTTTGGGGATAAAAGAGGTATTTGTGGGTGAAAAGGTCGTATTTGAAGGGGGAAACCTGGTATTTCTTGGAGAAGATGTGATATATTTAGAGAAACCTAGCATTTATGGAAGAAACTGTCCTCTTTTGGGGATATAACAGGTATTTGAAGGTGAAAAGGTCCTATTTCAGGAGGAATCCTTGCATTTCTTGGAGAAGATGTGATATGTTTGGGAAAAATCTGGCATTTCTGGAAGAAACTGTCCTATTTTGGGGTTAAACCAGGTATTTGTGTGTGAAAAGGTCCTATTTGAAGGGGAAAACCTGGTATTTCTTAGAGAAGATGTGATATATTTGGGAGAAATGTGGCCTTTCTGGAAGAAACTGTCCACTATTGGGGATAAAAGAGGTATTTCATGGAGAAAAAGTCCTAATTCAAGGGGGAAACCTGGTATTTCTTGGAGGAGTTGTGATATATTTGGGAGAAATGTGGCATGTCTGGAAGAAAATGTCCTCTTTTGGGGATAAAAGAGGCAATTGTGGGAGAAAAGGTCCTTTTGAAGGGGGAAAGCTGGTATTTCTTAGAGAAGATGTGATATATTTGGGAGAAATGTGGCCTTTCTGGAAGAAACTGTCCTCTTTTGGGGATAAAAGAGGTATTTGTGGGTGAGAAGGTCCTATTTGAAGGGGGAAACCTGGTATTTCTTGGAGAAGATGTGATATGTTTGGGAGAAATATGGCATTTCTGGAAGAAACTGTCCTCTTTTGGGGATAAAACAGGTATTTGTGGGTGAAAAGGTCCGATTTGAAGGGGGAAACGTGGTATTTCTTGGAGAAGATGTGATCTATTTGGGAGAAATGTGGCATGTCTGGAAGAAACTGTCCTCTTTTGGGGATAAAACAGTTATTTGTGGGTGAAAAGGTCCTATTTCCAGGGGGAAAGCTGGTATTTCTTGGAGAAGATGTGATGTATTTGGGAGAAATCTGGCATTTCAGGAAGAAACTGTCCTATTTTGGGGAGAAGGGTGGTATTTGTGGGAGAAAAGGTCCTATGTCAAGGGGTAAAGCTGGATGTTCTGGCAGGAGATGTGATATATGTGGGAGAAATGTGGCATTTCTGGAAGAAACTGTCGTATTTGGGGATAAAACAGGTATTTGTTGGTGAAAAAGCCCTATTTGAAGGGGGAAACCTGGTATTTCTTGGAGAAGATGTGATATATTTGGGAGAAATGTGGCATGTCTGGAAGAAACTGTCCTCTTTTGGGGATAAAAGAGGTATTTGTGGGTGAGAAGGTCCTATTTGAAGGGGGAAAGCTGGTATTTCTTGGAGAAGATGTGATATGTTTGGGAGAAATGTGGCATTTCTTGAAGAAACTGTCCTCTTTTGGGGGGAAAAGGCTGGTTTTTGTGGGAGAAAAGGTACTATTTCAGGAGAAATCCTGGTATTTCTTGGAGGAGATGTGATATGTTTGGGAGAAATGTGGCATTTCTGGAAGAAACTGTCCTATTTTGGGGATAAAACAGGTATTTTTGGGAGAAAAGGTCCTCTTTGAAGGGGGAAAGCTGGTAGTTTTACCTGTTTTATCCCCAAAATAGAACAGTTTCTTCCAGAAAGGCCACATTTCTCCAAATATATCACTTCTTCTCCAAGAAATACCAGCTTTCCCCCTTCAAATTGGACAGTTTCACCCACAAATACCTCTTTTATCCCCAAAATAGTACATTTTCTGCCATACATGCCATATTTCTCCCAAATATACCACATCTTCTCCATGAAATACCAGGTTTCCCCCTTCAAATAGGACCTTTTCAATCACTTATACCTCTTTTATCCCCAAAAGAGGACATTTTCTTCCAGAAATGGCACATTTCTCCCAGATATATCACATCTTCTCCAAGAAAGACCAGGATTACTCCTGAAATAGGACCTTCTCACCGAAAACTACCAGCCTTCTCCCCTCAAATTGGACATTTTCTTCCAGAAATGCCACATTTCTCCCAAATATATCACATCTTCTCCAAGAAATACCACGTTTCCCCCTTCAAATTGGACCTTATCACCCACAAATACCACTTTTATCCCCAAAATAGGACAGTTTCTGCCAGACATGCCAGATTTCTCCCAAATATATCACATCTTCTCCAAGAAATACCAGCTTTCCCCCTTCAAATAGGACCTTTTCACCCACAAATACCTCTTTTATCCCCAAAAGAGGACAGTTTCTTCCAGAAATGCCATATTTCTCCCAAACATATCACATCTTCTCCAAGAAATACCAGGTTTCCCCCTTCAAATAGGACCTTTTCACCCACAAATACCTTTTTATCCCCAAAAGAGGACAGTTTCTTCCAGAAATGGCACATTTCTCCCAAACATATCACATCTCCTCCAAGAAATACCAGGATTCCTCCTGAAATAGGAACTTTTCTCTCACAAATACCACACTTCTCCCCCCAAATAGGACATTTTCTTCCAGACATGCCACATTTCTCCAAACATATCACATCTTCTCCAAGAAATACCACGTTTCCCCCTTCAAATAAAACCTTTTCCCCAAAAAAAACCTCTTTTATCCCCAAAAGAGGACAGTTTCTTCCAGGAATGCCAGATTTCTCCCAAATAGATCACATCTTCTCCAAGAAATACCAGGTTTCCCCCTTCAAATAGGACCTTGTCACCCACAAATACCTCTTTTATCCCCAAAAGAGGACAGTCTCTTCAGACATGCCACATTTCTCCCAAATATATCACATCTCCTCCAAGAAATGCCAGGATTCCTCCTGAAATAGGAGCTTTTCTCCCACAAATACCACCCTTCTCCCCCCAAATAGGACATTTTCTTCCAGAAAGGCCACATTTCTCCCAAATATATCACATCTTCTCCAAGAAATACCAGGTTTTCCCCTGGAAATACGACTTTTTCACCCACAAATACCTGTTCTATACCCGTAAGAGGACAGTTTCTGCCAGAAATGCCACATTTCTCCCAAACATAACACATCCTCTCCAAGAAATACCAGCTTTCCCCCTTCAAATAGGGCCTTTTCACCCACAAATACCTCTTTTATCCCCAAAAGAGGACAGTTTCTGCCAGAAATGCCACATTTCTCCCAAATATATCACATCTTCTCCAAGAAAGACCAGCTTTCCCCCTTCAAATAGGACCTTTTCCCCAAAAAAACCTCTTTTATCCCCAAAAGAGCACAGTTTCTTCCAGACATGCCACATTTCTCCCAAATATATCACATCTTCTCCAAGAAATACCACGTTTCCCCCTTCAAATAGGACCTTCTCACCCACAAATACCTCTTTTATCCCAAAATAGGACAGTTTCTTCAAGACATGCCACATTTCTCCCCAAATAGATCACATCTTCTCCAAGAAATACCAGGGTTCCCCCTTCAAATAGGACCTTTTCTCCCACAAATACCTCTTTTATCCCCAAAAGAGGACAGTTTCTTCCAGAAAGGCCACATTTCTCCCAAATATATCACATCTTCTCCAAGAAATGCCAGGATTCCTCCTGAAATAGGACCTTCTCTCCCAAAACTACCAGTCTTCTCCCCCCAAATTGGACATTTTCTTCCAGAAAGGCCACATTTCTCCCAAATAGATCACATCTTCTCCAAGAAATACCAGGATTCATCCTGAAATAGGACCTTCTCACCGAAAACTACCAGCCTTCTCCCCCCAAATTGGACATTTTCTTCCAGAAAGGCCACATTTCTCCCACATATATCACATCTTCTCCAAGAAATACCACGTTTCCCCCTTCAAATAGGACCTTTTCTCCCACAAATACCTGTTTTATCCCCAAAATAGGACAGTTTCTTCCAGACATGCCACATTTCTCCCAAATAGATCACATCTTCTCCAAGAAATGCCACGTTTCCCCCTTCAAATAGGACCTTTTCACCCACAAATACCTCTTTTATCCCCAAAAGAGGACAGTTTCTTCCAGAAATGGCACATTTCTCCCAAACATATCACATCTTCTCCAAGAAATACCAGGTTTCCCCCTTCAAATACGACCTTTTCACCCACAAGTACCTGTTTTATCCCCAAAAGAGGACAGTTTCTTCAAGAAATGCCACATTTCTCCCAAATATATCACATCTTCTCCAAGAAATACCACGTTTCCCCCTTCAAATAGGACCTTCTCACCACAAATACCTCTTTTATCCCAAAAGATGACAGTTTCTTCCAGAAATGCCACATTTCTCCCAAATATATCACATCTTCTCCAAGAAATGCCACGTTTCCCCCTTCAAATAGGACCTTTTCACCCACAAATACCTCTTTTATACCCAAAAGAGGACAGTTTCTTCCTGACATGCCACATTTCTCCCAAATATATCACATCTTCTCATAGAATTACGAGCTTTCCCCCTTCAAATAGGACCTTTTCACCCACAAATACCTGTTTTATCCCCAAAAGAGGACAGTTTCTTCCAGAAATGGCACATTTCTCCCAAACATATCACATCTCCTTCAAGAAATACCAGGATTCCTCCTGAAATAGGAACTTTTCTCCCACAAATACCACACTTCTCCCCCCAAATAGGACATTTTCTTCCAGACATGCCACATTTCTCCCAAACATATCACATCTTCTCCAAGAAATACCACGTTTCCCCCTTCAAATAGGACCTTTTCCCCAAAAAAACCTCTTTTATCCCCAAAAGAGGACAGATTCTTCCAGGAATGCCAGATTTCTCCCAAATATATCACATCTTCTCCAAGAAATACCAGCTTTCCCCCTTCAAATAGGACCTTCTCACCCACAAATACCTCTTTTATCCCCAAAAGAGGACAGTTTCTTCCAGACATGCCACATTTCTCCCAAATATATCACATCTTCTCCAAGAAATACCAGGTTTCCCCCTTCAAATAGGGCTTTTTCACCAACAAATACCTGTTTTATCCCCAAAAGAGGACAGTTTCTTCCAGACATGCCACATTTCTCCCACATATATCACATCTCCTGCCAGAACATCCAGCTTTACCCCTTGACATAGGACCTTTTCTCCCACAAATACCACCCTTCTCCCCAAAATAGGACAGTTTCTTCCTGAAATGCCAGATTTCTCCCAAATAGATCACATCTTCTCCAAGAAATACCACGTTTCCCCCTTCAAATAGGACCTTTTCACCCACAAATACCTGTTTTATCCCCAAAAGAGGACAGTTTCTTCCAGAAAGGCCACATTTCTCCCAAACATATCACATCTTCTCATAGAATTACCACGTTTCCCCCTTCAAATAGGACCTTTTCACCCACAAAAAATTCTTTTATCCCAAAATAGACAGTTTCTTCCAGAAATGCCAGATTTCTCCCAAACATATCACATCTTCTCCTAGAAATACCAGGTTTCCCCCTTCAAATACGACATTTTCACCCACAAATACCTCTTTTATCCCTCAAATAGGACAGTTTCTTCCAGACATGCCTGATTTCTCCCAAATATATCACATCTTCTCCAAGAAATACCAGGATTCCTCCTGAAAGACGACCTTTTCTCCCTCAAATACCAGCCTTCTCCCCCCAAATAGGACAGTTTCTTCCTGACATGCCACATTTCTCACAAATATATCACATCTTCTCCAAGAAATACCAGCTTTCCCCCTTCAAATAGGACCTTTTCACCCACAAATACCTCTTTTATCCCAAAGAGAGGACAGTTTCTGCAGTAAGGCCACATTTCTCCCAAACATATCACATCTTCTCCAAGAAATACCACGTTTCCCCCTTCAAATAGGACCTTTTCACCCACAAAAAATTCTTTTATCCCCAAAATAGGACAGTTTTCCTTCCAGCCATGCCGCATTTCTCCCAAATATCACATCTTCTCAAGAAATACCACGTTTCCCCTTCAAATAGGACCTTTTCACCACAAATACCTGTTTTATCCCCAAAAGAGGACAGTTTCTTCCAGAAATGGCACATTTCTCCCAAACATATCACATCTCCTTCAAGAAATACCAGGATTCCTCCTGAAATAGGAACTTTTCTCCCACAAATACCACACTTCTCCCCCCAAATAGGACATTTTCTTCCAGACATGCCACATTTCTCCCAAACATATCACATCTTCTCCAAGAAATACCACGTTTCCCCCTTCAAATAGGACCTTTTCCCCAAAAAAACCTCTTTTATCCCAAAAGAGGACAGATTCTTCCAGGAATGCCAGATTTCTCCCAAATATATCACATCTTCTCCAAGAAATACCAGCTTTCCCCCTTCAAATAGGACCTTTTCACCCACAAATACCTCTTTTATACCCAAAAGAGGACAGTTTCTTCCAGAAATGCCACATTTCTCCCAAATATATCACTATTCTCCAAGAAATACCACGTTTCCCCCTTCAAATAGGACCTTTTCACCCACAAATACCTCTTTTTATCCCCAAAATAGGACAGTTTCGTACTGACATGCACATTTCTCCAAATATATCACATCTTCTCCAAGAAATACCAAGTTTCCCCCTTCAAATTGGACCTTATCACCCACAAATACCACTTTTATCCCCAAAATAGGACAGTTTCTTCCAGAAAGGCCACATTTCTCCCAAACATATCACATCTTCTCCAAGATATACCTGCATTCCCCCCTTCAAATAGGACCTTTTCACCCACAAATACCTGTTTGATCCCAAAATAGGACAGTTTCTTCAGAAATGCCACATTTCTCCAAATATATCACCTCTTCTCCAAGAAATACCACGTTTCCCCCTTCAAATACGACCTTTTCACCCACAAATACCTCTTTTATCCCTCAAATAGGACTGTTTCTTCCAGACATGCCAGATTTCTCCAAATATATCACATCTTCTCCAAGAAATACCAGGATTCCTCCTGAAAGAGGACCTTTACTCCCTCAAATACCAGCCTTCTCCCCCCAAATAGGACAGTTTCTTCCTGACATGCCACATTTCTCCAAATATATCACATCTTCTCCAAGAAATACCAGCTTTCCCCCTTCAAATAGGACCTTATCACCCACAACTACCACTTTTATCCCCAAAATAGGACAGTTTCTGCCAGTAAGGCCACATTTCTCCCAAACATATCACATCTTCTCCAAGAAATACCACGTTTCCCCCTTCAAATAGGACCTTTTCACCCACAAAAAATTCTTTTATCCCCAAAATAGGACAGTTTCTTCCAGAAAGGCCACATTTCTCCCAAATATATCACATCTTCTCCAAGAAATACCATGTTTCCCCCTTCAATTAGGACCTTTTCACCCACAAATACCTGTTTTATCCCAAAAGAGGACAGTTTTCTTCCAGAAATGCCATATTTCTCCAAATATATCACATCTCCTCCAAGAAATACCAGGATTCCTCCTGAAATAGGAACTTTTCTCCCACAAATACCACACTTCTCCCCCCAAATAGGACATTTTCTTCCTGACATGCCACATTTCTCCCAAACATATCACATCTTCTCCAAGAAATACCACGTTTCCCCCTTCAAATAGGACCTTTTCCCCAAAAAAACCTCTTTTATCCCCAAAAGAGGACAGTTTCTTCCAGGAATGCCACATTTCTCCAAATATATCACATCTTCTCCAAGAAAGACCAGCTTTCCCCCTTCAAATAGGACCTTTTCACCCACAAATACCTCTTTTATCCCAGAAGAGGACAGTTTCTTCCAGAAAAGCCACATTTCTCCAAATATATCACATCTTCTCCAAGAAATACCAGGTTTCCCCCTTCAAATAGGACCTTTTCACCCACAAATACCTCTTTTATCCCCAAAATAGGACATTTTCTTCCAGAAATGCCACATTTCTCCCAAATAGATCACATCTTCTCCAAGAAATACCACGTTTCCCCCTTCAAATTGGACCTTATCACCCACAAATACCTCTTTTATCCCCAAAAGAGGACAGTTTCTTCCAGAAATGCCATATTTCTCCCAAACATATCACATCTTCTCCAAGAAATACCAGGTTTCCCCCTTCAAATAGGACCTTTTCACCCACAAATACCTTTTTATCCCCAAAAGAGGACAGTTTCTTCCAGAAATGGCACATTTCTCCCAAACATATCACATCTCCTCCAAGAAATACCAGGATTCCTCCTGAAATAGGAACTTTTCTCCCACAAATACCACACTTCTCCCCCCAAATAGGACATTTTCTTCCAGACATGCCACATTTCTCCCAAACATATCACATCTTCTCCAAGAAATACCACGTTTCCCCCTTCAAATAAAACCTTTTCCCCAAAAAAACCTCTTTTATCCCCAAAAGAGGACAGTTTCTTCCAGGAATGCCAGATTTCTCCCAAATATATCACATCTTCTCCAAGAAATACCACGTTTCCCCCCTTCAAATAGGACCTTCTCACCCACAAATACCTCTTTTATCCCCCAAAATTGGACAGTTTTTTCCAGACATGCCACATTTCTCCGAAATATATCACATCTTCTCCAAGAAATACCTGGGTTCCCCCTTCAAATAGGAACTTTTCACCAAGAAATACCTCCTTTATCCCCAAAATAGGACAGTTTCTTCCTACATGCCACATTTCTCCCAAATATATCACATCTTCTCCAAGAAATACCAGCTTTCCCCCTTCAAATAGGACCATTTCTCCCACAAATACCTGTATTATCCCCCCAAATAGGACAGTTTCTTCCAGAAATGCCACATTTCTCCCAAATAGATCACATCTTCTCCAAGAAATACCAGGTTTCCCCCTTCAAAAAGGACCTTTTCACCCACAAATACCTATTTTGTCCCCAAAATAGGACAGTTTCTTCCAGAAATGGCACATTTCTCCCAAACATATCATATCTCCTCCAAGAAATACCAGGTTTTCCCCTAGAAATAGGACCTTTTCACCCACAAATACTGTTCTATCCCCTTAAGAGGACAGTTTCTTCCAGAAATGCCACATTTCTCCCAAATATAGCACATCTTCTCCAAGAAATACCGGCTTTCCCCCTTCAAATAGGACCTTTTCCCCAAATAAACCTCTTTTATCCCCAAAAGAGGACAGTTTCTTCCAGACATGCCACATTTCTCCCAAATATATCACATCTTCTCCAAGAAATACCAGCTTTCCCCCTTCAAATAGGACCTTTTCACCCACAAATACCTCTTTTATCCCCAAAATAGGACAGTTTCTTCCAGAAATGCCACATTTCTCCCAAATATATCACATCTTCTCCAAGAAATACCAGCTTTCCCCCTTCAAATAGGACCTTTTCACCCACAAATACCTCTTTTATCCCCAAAAGAGGACAGTTTCTTCTGACATGCCACATTTCTCCCAAATATATCACATCTTCTCATAGAATTACGAGCTTTCCCCCCTTCAAATAGGACCTTTTCACCCACAAATACCTGTTTTATCCCCAAAAGAGGACAGTTTTCTTCCAGAAATGGCACATTTCTCCCAAACATATCACATCTCCTTCAAGAAATACCAGGATTCCTCCTGAAATAGGAACTTTTCTCCCACAAATACCACACTTCTCCCCCCAAATAGGACATTTTCTTCCAGACATGCCACATTTCTCCCAAACATATCACATCTTCTCCAAGAAATACCACGTTTCCCCCTTCAAATAGGACCTTTTCCCCAAAAAAACCTCTTTTATCCCCAAAAGAGGACAGATTCTTCCAGGAATGCCAGATTTCTCCCAAATATATCACATCTTCTCCAAGAAATACCAGCTTTCCCCCTTCAAATAGGACCTTCTCACCCACAAATACCTCTTTTATCCCCAAAAGAGGACAGTTTCTTCCAGACATGCCACATTTCTCCCAAATATATCACATCTTCTCCAAGAAATACCAGGTTTCCCCCCCTTCAAATAGGGCTTTTTCACCAACAAATACCTGTTTTATCCCAAAAGAGGACAGTTTCTTCCAGACATGCCACATTTCTCCCACATATATCACATCTCCTGCCAGAACATCAGCTTTACCCCTTGACATAGGACCTTTTCTCCCACAAATACCACCCTTCTCCCCAAAATAGGACAGTTTCTTCCTGAAATGCCAGATTTCTCCCAAATAGATCACATCTTCTCCAAGAAATACCACGTTTCCCCCTTCAAATAGGACCTTTTCACCCACAAATACCTGTTTTATCCCCAAAAGAGGACAGTTTCTTCCAGAAAGGCCACATTTCTCCCAAACATATCACATCTTCTCATAGAATTACCACGTTTCCCCCTTCAAATAGGACCTTTTCACCCACAAAAAATTCTTTTATCCCCAAAATAGGACAGTTTCTTCCAGAAATGCCAGATTTCTCCCAAACATATCACATCTTCTCCTAGAAATACCAGGTTTCCCCCTTCAAATACGACATTTTCACCCACAAATACCTCTTTTATCCCTCAAATAGGACAGTTTCTTCCAGACATGCCTGATTTCTCCCAAATATATCACATCTTCTCCAAGAAATACCAGGATTCCTCCTGAAAGACGACCTTTTCTCCCTCCAGCCTTCTCCCCCCAAATAGGACAGTTTCTTCCTGACATGCCACATTTCTCACAAATATATCACATCTTCTCCAAGAAATACCAGCTTTCCCCCTTCAAATAGGACCTTTTCACCCACAAATACCTCTTTTATCCCCAAAAGAGGACAGTTTCTGCCAGTAAGGCCACATTTCTCCCAAACATATCACATCTTCTCCAAGAAATACCACGTTTCCCCCTTCAAATAGGACCTTTTCACCCACAAAAAATTCTTTTATCCCCAAAATAGGACAGTTTCTTCCAGCCATGCCGCATTTCTCCCAAATATATCACATCTTCTCCAAGAAATACCACGTTTCCCCCTTCAAATAGGACCTTTTCACCCACAAATACCTGTTTTATCCCCAAAAGAGGACAGTTTCTTCCAGAAATGGCACATTTCTCCCAAACATATCACATCTCCTTCAAGAAATACCAGGATTCCTCCTGAAATAGGAACTTTTCTCCCACAAATACCACACTTCTCCCCCCAAATAGGACATTTTCTTCCAGACATGCCACATTTCTCCCAAACATATCACATCTTCTCCAAGAAATACCACGTTTCCCCCTTCAAATAGGACCTTTTCCCCAAAAAAACCTCTTTTATCCCCAAAAGAGGACAGATTCTTCCAGGAATGCCAGATTTCTCCCAAATATATCACATCTTCTCCAAGAAATACCAGCTTTCCCCCCTTCAAATAGGACCTTTTCACCCACAAATACCTCTTTTATACCCAAAAGAGGACAGTTTCTTCCAGAAATGCCACATTTCTCCCAAATATATCACATCTTCTCCAAGAAATACCACGTTTCCCCCTTCAAATAGGACCTTTTCACCCACAAATACCTCTTTTATCCCCAAAATAGGACAGTTTCGTACTGACATGCCACATTTCTCCCAAATATATCACATCTTCTCCAAGAAATACCAAGTTTCCCCCTTCAAATTGGACCTTATCACCCACAAATACCACTTTTATCCCCAAAATAGGACAGTTTCTTCCAGAAAGGCCACATTTCTCCCAAACATATCACATCTTCTCCAAGATATACCTGCATTCCCCCTTCAAATAGGACCTTTTCACCCACAAATACCTGTTTGATCCCCAAAATAGGACAGTTTCTTCCAGAAATGCCACATTTCTCCCAAATATATCACCTCTTCTCCAAGAAATACCACGTTTCCCCCTTCAAATACGACCTTTTCACCCACAAATACCTCTTTTATCCCTCAAATAGGACTGTTTCTTCCAGACATGCCAGATTTCTCCCAAATATATCACATCTTCTCCAAGAAATACCAGGATTCCTCCTGAAAGAGGACCTTTACTCCCTCAAATACCAGCCTTCTCCCCCCAAATAGGACAGTTTCTTCCTGACATGCCACATTTCTCCCAAATATATCACATCTTCTCCAAGAAATACCAGCTTTCCCCCTTCAAATAGGACCTTATCACCCACAACTACCACTTTTATCCCCAAAATAGGACAGTTTCTGCCAGTAAGGCCACATTTCTCCCAAACATATCACATCTTCTCCAAGAAATACCACGTTTCCCCCTTCAAATAGGACCTTTTCACCCACAAAAAATTCTTTTATCCCCAAAATAGGACAGTTTCTTCCAGAAAGGCCACATTTCTCCCAAATATATCACATCTTCTCCAAGAAATACCATGTTTCCCCCTTCAATTAGGACCTTTTCACCCACAAATACCTGTTTTATCCCCAAAAGAGGACAGTTTCTTCCAGAAATGCCATATTTCTCCCAAACATATCACATCTCCTCCAAGAAATACCAGGATTCCTCCTGAAATAGGAACTTTTCTCCCACAAATACCACACTTCTCCCCCCAAATAGGACATTTTCTTCCTGACATGCCACATTTCTCCCAAACATATCACATCTTCTCCAAGAAATACCACGTTTCCCCCTTCAAATAGGACCTTTTCCCCAAAAAAACCTCTTTTATCCCCAAAAGAGGACAGTTTCTTCCAGGAATGCCACATTTCTCCCAAATATATCACATCTTCTCCAAGAAAGACCAGCTTTCCCCCTTCAAATAGGACCTTTTCACCCACAAATACCTCTTTTATCCCCAGAAGAGGACAGTTTCTTCCAGAAAAGCCACATTTCTCCCAAATATATCACATCTTCTCCAAGAAATACCACGTTTCCCCCTTCAAATAGGACCTTTTCACCCACAAATACCTCTTTTATCCCCAAAATAGGACATTTTCTTCCAGAAATGCCACATTTCTCCCAAATAGATCACATCTTCTCCAAGAAATACCACGTTTCCCCCTTCAAATTGGACCTTATCACCCACAAATACCACTTTTATCCCCAAAATAGGACAGTTTCTGCCAGAAAGGCCACATTTCTCCCAAACATATCACATCTTCTCCAAGAAATACCAGCTTTCCCCCTTCAAATAGGACCTTTTCACCCACAAATACCTCTTTTATCCCCAAAAGAGGACAGTTTCTTCCAGAAATGCCATATTTCTCCCAAACATATCACATCTTCTCCAAGAAATACCAGGTTTCCCCCTTCAAATAGGACCTTTTCACCCACAAATACCTTTTTATCCCCAAAAGAGGACAGTTTCTTCCAGAAATGGCACATTTCTCCCAAACATATCACATCTCCTCCAAGAAATACCAGGATTCCTCCTGAAATAGGAACTTTTCTCCCACAAATACCACACTTCTCCCCCCAAATAGGACATTTTCTTCCAGACATGCCACATTTCTCCCAAACATATCACATCTTCTCCAAGAAATACCACGTTTCCCCCTTCAAATAAAACCTTTTCCCCAAAAAAAACCTCTTTTATCCCCAAAAGAGGACAGTTTCTTCCAGGAATGCCAGATTTCTCCCAAATATATCACATCTTCTCCAAGAAATACCACGTTTCCCCCTTCAAATAGGACCTTCTCACCCACAAATACCTCTTTTATCCCCAAAATTGGACAGTTTTTTCCAGACATGCCACATTTCTCCGAAATATATCACATCTTCTCCAAGAAATACCTGGGTTCCCCCTTCAAATAGGAACTTTTCACCAAGAAATACCTCCTTTATCCCCAAAATAGGACAGTTTCTTCCTACATGCCACATTTCTCCCAAATATATCACATCTTCTCCAAGAAATACCAGCTTTCCCCCTTCAAATAGGACCATTTCTCCCACAAATACCTGTATTATCCCCCCAAATAGGACAGTTTCTTCCAGAAATGCCACATTTCTCCCAAATAGATCACATCTTCTCCAAGAAATACCAGGTTTCCCCCTTCAAAAAGGACCTTTTCACCCACAAATACCTATTTTGTCCCCAAAATAGGACAGTTTCTTCCAGAAATGGCACATTTCTCCCAAACATATCATATCTCCTCCAAGAAATACCAGGTTTTCCCCTAGAAATAGGACCTTTTCACCCACAAATACCTGTTCTATCCCCTTAAGAGGACAGTTTCTTCCAGAAATGCCACATTTCTCCCAAATATAGCACATCTTCTCCAAGAAATACCGGCTTTCCCCCTTCAAATAGGACCTTTTCCCCAAATAAACCTCTTTTATCCCCAAAAGAGGACAGTTTCTTCCAGACATGCCACATTTCTCCCAAATATATCACATCTTCTCCAAGAAATACCAGGTTTCCCCCTTCAAATAGGACCTTTTCACCCACAAATACCTCTTTTATCCCCAAAATAGGACAGTTTCTTCCAGAAATGCCACATTTCTCCCAAATATATCACATCTTCTCCAAGAAATACCAGCTTTCCCCCTTCAAATAGGACCTTTTCACCCACAAATACCTCTTTTATCCCCAAAAGAGGACAGTTTCTTCCTGACATGCCACATTTTCCCCAAATATATCACATCTTCTCCAAGAAATACCAGGTTTCCCCCTTCAAATTGGACCTTATCACCCACAAATACCACTTTTATCCCCAAAATAGGACAGTTTCTGCCAGAAAGGCCACATTTCTCCCAAACATATCACATCTTCTCCAAGAAATACCATGTTTCCCCCTTCAACTAGGAACTTTTCACCCACAAAAAATTCTTTTATCCCCAAAAGAGGACAGTTTCTTCCAGAAATGCCACATTTCTCCCAAATAGATCACATCTTCTCCAAGAAATACCACGTTTCCACCTTGAATTAGGACCTTCTCACTCACAAATACCTCTTTATCCCTCAAATAGGACAGTTTCTTCCAGACAAGCCACATTTCTCCCAAATATATCACATCTTCTCCAAGAAATACCTGCTTTCCCCCTTCAAATAGGACCATTTCTCCCACAAATACCAGCCTTCTCCCCCCAAATAGGACAGTTTCTTCCAGAAATGCCACATTTCTCCCAAACATATCACATCTTCTCCAAGAAATACCAGGTTTCCCCCTTCAAATAGGACCTTCTCACCCACAAATACCTCTTTTATCCCCAAAAGGGGACAGTTTCTTGCAGAAATGCCACATTTCTCCAAAATATATCACATTTTCTCCAAGAAATACCAGCTTTCCCCCTTCAAATAGGACCTTTTCACCCACTAATAGCAGGCTTCTCCCCCAAATAGGACAGTTTCTTCCAGAAATGACACATTTCTCCCAAATATATCACATCTTCTCCAAGAAATACCACGTTTCCCCCTTCAAATAGGACCTTATCACCCACAAATACCTGTTTTATCCCCAAAACAGGACACTTTCTTCCAGAAATGCCACATTTCTCCAAAATATATCACATCTTCTCCAAGAAATACCAGCTTTCCCCCTTCAAATAGGACCTTTTCACCCACAAATACCTCTTTTATCCCTCAAATAGGACAGTTTCTTCCAGACATGCCACATTTCTCCCAAATATATCACATCTTCTCCTTCAAGAAATACCAGGATTCCTCCTGAAAGAGGACCTTTTCTACCACAAATACCAGCCTTCTCCCCCCAAATAGGACAGTTTCATCCAGAAATGCCACATTTCTCCCAAACATATCACATCTTCTCCAAGAAATACCAGCTTTCCCCCTTCAAATAGGACCTTCTCACCCACAAATACCTCTTTTATCCCCAAAAGAGGACAGTTTCTTCCAGAAATGCCACATTTCTCCCAAATATATCACATCTTCTCCAAGAAAGACCAGGATTCCTCCTGAAATAGGACCTTCTCACCCAAAACTACCAGCCTTCTCCCCCCAAATTGGACATTTTCTTCCTGAAAGGCCACATTTCTCCCAAATAGATCACATCATCTCCAAGAAATACCAGGATTCCTCCTGAAATAGGACCTTCTCACCGAAAACTACCAGCCTTCTCCCCCCAAATTGGACATTTTCTTCCAGAAAGGCCACATTTCTCCCAAATATATCACATCTTCTCCAAGAAATACCAGGTATCCCCCTTCAAATAGGACCTTTTCTCCCACAAATACCTGTTTTATCCCCAAAAGAGGACAGTTTCTTCCAGAAATGCCACATTTCTCCCAAATATATCACCTCTTATCCAAGAAATACCAGGTTTCCCCCTTCAAATAGGACCTTATCACCCACAAATACCTCTTTTATCCCCAAAATAGGACAGTTTCTTCCAGAAATGCCACATTTCTCCCAAATAGATCACATCTTCTCCAAGAAATACCAGGATTCTTCCTGAAATATGACCTTTTCTCCCACAAATACCTCTTTTATCCCCAGAAGAGGACAGTTTCTTCCAGAAATGCCACATTTCTCCCAAATAGATCACATCTTCTCCAAGAAATACCAGCTTTCCCCCTTCAAATAGGACCTTTTCACCCACAAATACCTGTTTTATCCCCAAAAGAGGACAGTTTCTCCCAGAAATGCCACATTTCTCCCAAACATATCACATCTTCTCATACAATTACCAGCTTTCCCACTTCAAATAGGACCTTTTCACCCACAAAAAATTCTTTTATCCCCAAAATAGAACAGTTTCTTCCAGAAATGCCAGATTTCTCTCAAACATATCACATCTTCTCCTAGAAATACCAGGTTTCCCACTTCAAATAGGACCTTTTCACCCACAAATACCTCTTTTATCCCTCAAATATGACAGTTTCTTCCAGACATGCCACATTTCTCCCAAATATATCACTTCTTCTCCAAGAAATACCAGGATTCCTCCTGAAAGAGGACCTTTTCTCCCTCAAATACCAGCCTTCTCCCCCAAATAGGACAGTTTCTTCCTGACATGCCACATTTCTCCCAAATATATCACATCTTCTCCAAGAAATACCACGTTTCCCCCTTCAAATAGGACCTTATCACCCACAAATACCACTTTTATCCCCAAAATAGAACAGTTTCTGCCAGTAAGGCCACATTTCTCCCAAACATATCACATCTTCTCCAAGAAATACCAGGTTTCCAACTTCAAATAGGACCTTTTCACCCACAAAAAATTCTTTTATCCCCAAAATAGGACAGTTTCTTCCAGAAATGCCACATTTCTCCCAAATATAGCACATCTTCTCCAAGAAATACCAGCTTTCCCCCTTCAAATAGGACCTTTTCACCCACAAATACCTGTTCTATCCCCAAAAGAGGACAGTTTCTTCCAGAAATGCCATATTTCTCCCAAACATATCACATCTTCTCCAAGAAATACCAGGTTTCCCCCCTTCAAATAGGACCTTTTCACCCACAAATACCTCTTTTATCCCCAAAAGAGGACAGTTTCTGCCAGAAATGCCACATTTCTCCCAAACATATCACATCTCCTCCAAGAAATACCAGGATTCCTCCTGAAATAGGAACTTTTCTCCCACAAATACCACACTTCTCCCCAACGTAGGACATTTTCTTCCTGACATGCCACATTTCTCCCAAATATATCACATCTTCTCCAAGAAATACCAGGTTTTCCCCTGGAAATAGGACCTTTACACCCACAAATACCTGTTCTATCCCCATAAGAGGACAGTTTGTTCCAGAAATGCCACATTTCTCCCAAATAGATCACATCTTCTCCAAGAAATACCAGCTTTCCCCCTTCAAATTGGACCTTTTCACCCACAAATACCTCTTTTATCCCCAAAAGGGGACAGTTTCTTCCAGAAATGCCACATTTCTCCCAAATATATCACATCTTCTCCAAGAAATACCACGCTTCCCCCTTCAAATAGGACCTTTTCTCCCACAAATACCTCTTTTATCCCCAAAATAGGACAGTTTCTTCCTGACATGCCACATTTTCCCAAATATATCACATCTTCTCCAAGAAATACCATGGTTCCCCCCTTCAAATTGGACCTTTTCACCCACAAATACCTCTTTCACCCCAAAAGAGCTCGGTTTCTTCCAGAAATGCCACATTTCTCCCAAATATATCACATCTTCTCCAAGAAATACCAGCTTTCCCCCTTTAAATAGGACCTTTTCACCCACTAAAAGCAGGCTTCTCCCCCAAATAGGACAGTTTCTTCCAGAAATGCCAGATTTCTCCCAAATATATCACATCTTCTCCAAGAAATACCAGGTTTTCCGCTTCAAATAGGACCTTTTCACCCACAAATACCTGTTTTATCCCCAAAAGAGGACAGTTTCTTCCAGAAATGCCACATTTCTCCCAAATATATCACATCTCCTTCAAGAAATACCAGCTTTCCCCCTTCAAATAGGACCATTTCACCCACAAATACCTCTTTTATCCCTCAAATAGGACAGTTTCTTCCAGACATGCCACATTTCTCCCAAATAGATCACATCTTCTCCAAGAAATACCAGGATTCTTCCTGAAAGAGGACCTTTTCTACCACAAATACCAGCCTTCTCCCCCCAAATAGGACAGTTTCATCCAGAAATGCCACATTTCTCCCAAACATATCACATCTTCTCCAAGAAATACCAGGTTTCCCTCTTCAAATAGGACCTTTCAAGCCACACATACCTCTTTTATCCCCAAAAGAGGACAGTTTCTTCCAGAAAGGCCACATTTCTCCCAAATATATCACATCTTCTCCAAGAAATACCACGTTTCCCCCCTTCAAATAGGAACTTTTCACCCACAAATACCTGTTCTATCCCCAAAAGAGGACAGTTTCTTCCAGAAATGCCATATTTCTCCCAAATGTATCACATCTTCTCCAAGAAATACCAGGTTTCCCCCTTCAAATAGGACCTTTTCACCAACAAATACCTCTTTTATCCCCAAAGAGGACAGTTTCTTCCAGAAATGGCACATTTCTCCCAAACATATCACATCTCCTCCAAGAAATACCAGGATTCCTCCAGAAATAGGAACTTTTCTCCCACAAATACCACCCTTCTCCCCCCAAATAGGACATTTTCTTCCAGACATGCTACATTTCTCACAAATATATCACATCTTCTCCAAGAAATACCAGGTTTCCCCCTTCAAATAGGACCTTTTCACCCACAAATTCCTGTTCTATCCCCATAAGAGGACAGTTTCTTCCAGAAATGCCACATTTCTCCCAAACGTATCACATCTTCTCCAAGAAATAGCGGCTTTCCCCCTTCAAATAGGACCTTTACTCCGACAAATACCTCTTTTATCCCCAAAATAGGACAGTTTCTTCCAGAAATGCCACATTTCTCCCAAATATAGCACATCTTCTCCAAGAAATACCAGCTTTCCCCCTTCAAATAGGACCTTTTCACCCACAAATACCTGCTTCATCCCCAAAAGAGGACAGTTTCTTCCAGAAATGCCACATTTCTCCCAAATATATCACATCTCCAAGAAATACCAGGTTTCCCCCTTGAATTAGGACCTTTTCACCCACGAATACCTCTTTATCCCTCAAATAGGACAGTTTCTTCCAGACATGCCACATTTCTCCCAAATAGATCACATCTTCTCCAAGAAATACCACGTTTCCCTCTTCAAATAGGAAATTTTCTCCCACAAATACCTCTTTTATCCCTCAAATACGACAGTTTCTTCCAGAAATGCCACATTTCTCACAAATATATCACATCTTCTCCAAGAAATACCAGGTTTCCCCCTTCAAATAGGACCTTTTCACCCACAAATACCTGTTTTATCCCCAAAATAGGACAGTTTCTTCCAGAAATGCCACATTTCTCCCAAATATATCACATCTTCTCCAAGAAATACCATCTTTCCCCCTTCAAATAGGACCTTTTCACCCACTAATAGCAGGCTTCTCCCCCAAATAGGACAGTTTCTTCCAGAAATGCCAGATTTCTCCCAAATAGATCACATCTTCTCCAAGAAATACGAGGTTTCCCCCTTCAAATAGGACCTTTTCACCCACAAATACCTGTTTTAGCCCCAGAAGAGGACAGTTTCTTCCAGACATGCCACATTTCTCCCAAATAGATCACATCTTCACCAAGAAATACCAGCTTTCCCGCTTCAAATAGGACCTTATCACCCACAAATACCTCTTTTATCCCCAAAATGGACAGTTTCTGCCAGAAAGGCCACATGTCTGCCAAACATATCACGTCTCCTCCAAGAAATACCAGGATTCCTCCTGAAATAGGAACTTTTCTCCCACAAATACCAGCCTTCTCCCACCAAATAGGACATTTTCTTCCAGACATGCCACATTTCTCCCAAATATATCACATCTTCTCCAAGAAATACCAGGTTTTCCCCTGGAAATAGGACCTTTTCACCCACAAATACCTCTTTTATCCCCAAAAGAGGACAGTTTCTTCCAGAAAGGCCACATTTCTCCCAAATATATCACATCTTCTCCAAGAAATACCACGTTTCCCCCTTCAAATAGGACCTTTTCCCCAATAAAACCTCTTTTATCCCCAAAAGAGGACAGTTTCTTCCAGGAATGCCAGATTTCTCCCAAATATATCACATCTTCTCCAAGAAATACCACGTTTCCCCCTTCAAATAGGACTTTCTCACCCACAAATACCTCTTTTATCCCCAAAAGAGGACCGTTTTTTCCAGACATGCCACATTTCTCCCAAATATATCACATCTTCTCCAAGAAATGCCAGGTTTCCCCCTTCAAATAGGACCTTTTCACCCACAAATACCTCTTTTATCCCCAAAAGAGGACAGTTTCTTCCAGAAATGCCACATTTCTCCCAAATATATCACAACTCCTCCAAGAAATACCAGGTTTCCCCCTTGAATTAGGACCTTTTCTCCATGAAATACCTCTTTTATCCCCAAAAGAGGACAGTTTCTTCCAGAAATGCCACATTTCTCCCAAATATACCATATCTTCTCCAAGAAATACCAGGTTTCCCCCTTCAAATAGGACCTTCTCAACCACTAATACTTCTTTTATCCCCAAAAGAGGACAGTTTCTTCCAGAAATGCCACATTTCTCCCAAATATATCACATCTTCTCCTAGAAATGCCAGGATTCCTCCTGAAATAGGACCTTCTCACCCAAAACTACCAGCCTTCTCCCCCCAAATTGGATATTTTCTTCCAGAAAGGCCAGATTTCTCCCAAATATATCACATCTTCTCCAAGAAATACCAGGATTCCTCCTCAAATAGGACCTTCTCACCGAAAACTACCAGCCTTCTCCCCCCAAATTGGACATTTTCTTCCAGGAAGGCCACATTTCTCCCAAATAGATCACATCTTCTCCAAGAAATACCTGCTTTCCCCCTTCAAATAGGACCTTTTCACCCACAAATACCTGTTTCATCCCCAAAAGAGGACAGTTTCTTCCAGAAATGCCACATTTCTCCCAAATATATCACATCTTCTCCAAGAAATACCATGTTTCCCCCTTCAAATAGGACCTTATCACCCACAAATACCACTTTTATCCCCAAAATAGGACAGTTTCTGCCAGAAAGGCCACATTTCTCCCAAACATATCACATCTTCTCCAAGAAATACATGCTTTCCCCCTTCAAATAGGACCTTTTCAAACACAAATACCTCTTGTATCCCCAAAATAGGACAGTTTCTTCCAGACATGCCACATTTCTCCCAAATAGATCACATCTTCTCCAAGAAATACCAGCTTTCCCCCTTCAAATAGGACCTTTTCACCCACTAATAGCAGGCTTCGCCCCCAAATAGGACAGTTTCTTCCAGAAATGCCACATTTCTCCCAAATATATCACATCTTCTCCAAGAAATACCAGGTTTCCCCTTCAAATAGGACCTTTTCACCCACAAATACCTCTTTTATCCCCAAAAGAGCACAGTTTCTGCCATACATGCCATATTTCTCCCAAATATACCACATCTTCTCCATGAAATACCAGCTTTTCCCCCTTCAAATAGGACCTTTTCACCCACAAATACCTGCTTCATCCCCAAAAGAGGACAGTTTCTTCCAGACATGCCACATTTCTCCCAAATATACCACATCTTCTCCAAGAAATACCACGCTTCCCCCTTCAAATAGGACCTTTTCTCCCACAAATACCTATATTATCCCTCAAATAGGACATTTTCTTCCAGTAATGCCACATTTCTCCCAAATATAGCACATCTTCTCCAAGAAATACCAGGTTTCCCCCTTCAAATAGGACCTTTTCAACCACAAATACCTCTTTTATCCCTCAAATACGACAGTTTCTTCCAGAAATGCCACATTTCTCCCAAAGATATCACATCTTCTCCATGAAACACCAGCTTTCCCCCTTCAAATAGGAACTTTTCACCCGCTAATAGCAGGCTTCTCCCCCAAATAGGACAGTTTCTTCCAGAAATGCCAGATTTCTCCCAAATAGATCACATCTTCTCCAAGAAATACGAGTTTTCCCCCTTCAAATAGGACCTTTTCACCCACAAATACCTCTTTTATCCCCAAAAGAGGACAGTTTCTTCCAGACATGCCACATTTCTCCCAAATAGATCACATCTTCTCCAAGAAATACCAGCTTTCCCCCTTCAAATAGGACCTTTTCACCAACAAATACCTCTTTTATCCCCAAAGAGGACAGTTTCTGCCAGAAAGGCCACATTTCTGCCAAACATACCACGTCTCCTCCAAGAAATACCAGGATTCCTCCTGAAATAGGAACTTTTCTCCCACAAATACCACCCTTCTCCCCCCAAATAGGACATTTTCTTCCAGACATGCCACATTTCTCCCAAATATATCACATCTTCTCCAAGAAATACCAGGTTTTCCCCTGGAAATAGGACCTTTTCACCCACAAATACCTGTTCTATCCCCATAAGAGGACATTTTCTTCCAGAAATGCCACATTTCTCCCAAATATATCACATCTTCTCCAAGAAATACCACGTTTCCCCCTTCAAATAGGACCTTTTCCCCCAAAAAACCTCTTTTATCCGCAAAAGAGGACAGTTTCTTCCAGGAATGCCGGATTTCTCCCAAATATATCACATCTTCTCCAAGAAATACCACGTTTCCCCCTTCAAATAGGACCTTCTCACCCACAAATACCTCTTTTATCCCCAAAAGAGGTCCGTTTTTTCCAGACATGCCACATTTCTCCCAAATATATCACATCTTCTCCAAGAAATACCAGGGTTCCCCCTTCAAATAGGACCTTTTCACCCACAAATACCTCTTTTATCCCTAAAAGAGGACAGTTTCTTCCAGAAATGCCACATTTCTCCAAAATATATCACAACTCCTCCAAGAAATACCAGGTTTCCCCCTTGAATTAGGACCTTTTCTCCATGAATTACCTATTTTATCCCCAAAAGAGGACAGTTTCTTCCAGAAATGCCACATTTCTCCCAAATATACCACATATTCTCCAAGAAATACCAGGTTTCCCCCTTCAAATAGGACCTTTTCAACCACAAATACCTGTTCTATCCCCATAAGAGGACAGTTTCTTCCAGAAATGCCACATTTCTCCCAAATATATCACATCTTCTCCAAGAAATACCAGGATTCCTCCTGAAATAGGACCTTCTCACCCAAAACTACCAGCCTTCTCCCCCCAATTTGGATATTTTCTTCCAGAAAGGCCAGATTTCTCCCAAATATATCACATCTTCTCCAAGAAAGACCAAAATTCCTCCTGAAATAGGACCTTCTCACCGAAAACTACCAGCCTTCTCCCCCCAAATTGGACATTTTCTTCCAGAAAGGCCACATTTCTCCCAAATAGATCACATCTTCTCCAAGAAATACCAGCTTTACCCCTTCAAATAGGACCTTTTCACCCACAAATACCTGTTTCATCCCCAAAAGAGGACAGTTTCTTCCAGAAATGCCACATTTCTCCCAAATATAGCACATCTTCTCCAAGAAATACCAGGTTTCCCACTTCAAATTGGACCTTATCACCCACAAATACCACTTTTATCCCCAAAATAGGACAGTTTCTGCCAGAAAGGCCACATTTCTCCCAAACATATCACATCTTCTCCAAGAAATACCAGGTTTCCCCCTTCAAATAGGACCTTTTCAACCACAAATACCTGTTTGATCCCCAAAAGAGGACAGTTTCTTCCAGGAATGCCAGATTTCTCCCAAATAGATCACATCTTCTCCAAGAAATACCAGCTTTCCCCCTTCAAATAGGACCTTTTCACCCACAAATACCAGCCTTCTCCCCCAAATAGGACAGTTTCTTCCAGACATGCCACATTTCTCCCAAATATATCACATCTTCTCCAAGAAATACCAGGTTTTCCCCTTCAAATAGGACCTTTTCACCCCACAAATACCTCTTTTATCCCCAAAAGAGGACAGTTTCTTCCAGACATGCCACATTTCTCCCAAATATATCACATCTCCTTCTAGAAATACCACGTTTCCCCCTGCAAATAGGACCTTTTCACCCACAAATACCTCTTTTATCCCCAAAACAGGACACTTTCTTCCAGAAATGCCACATTTCTCCCAAATATATCACATCTTCTCCAAGAAATACCAGCTTTCCCCCTTGAAATAGGACCTTTTCACCCACAAATTCCTCTTTTATTCCCAAAATAGGACAGTTTCTTCCAGAAATGCCATATTTCTCCCAAACATATCACATCTTCTCCAAGAAATACCAGGTTTCCCCCTTCAAATAGGACCTTTTCACCCACAAATACCTCTTTTATCCCCAAAAGAGGACAGTTTCTTCCAGACATGCCACATTTCTCCAAATAGATCACATCTCTTCCAAGAAATACCAGGATTCCTCCTGAAATAGGAACTTTTCTCCCACAAATACCACCCTTCTCCCACCATATAGGACATTTTCTTCCAGACATGCCACATTTCTCCCAAATATATCACATCTTCTCCAAGAAATACCAGGTTTCCAACTTCAAATAGGACCTTTTCCCCAAAAAAACCTCTTTTATCCCCAAAAGAGGACAGTTTCTTCCAGACATGCCTCATTTCTCCCAAATATATCACATCTTCTCCAAGAAATACCACGTTTCCGCCTTCAAATAGGACCTTCTCACCCACAAATACCTCTTTTATCCCCAAAATAGGACAGTTTTTTCCAGAAATGCCACATATCTCCCAAATATATCACATCTTCTCCAAGAAATACCAGGGTTCCCCCTTCAAATAGGACCTATTCACCCACAAATACCTCTTTTATCCCCAAAATAGGACAGTTTCTTCCAGAAATGCCAGATTTCTCCCAAATATATCACATCTTCTCCATGAAATACCACGTTTCCCCCTTCAAATAGGACCTTTTCACCCACAAATACCTCTTTTATCCCCAAAATAGGACAGTTTCTTCCAGAAATGCCACATTTCTCCCAAATATATCACAACTCCTCCAAGAAATACCAGGTTTCCCCCTTCAATTAGGACCTTTTCTCCATGAAATACCTGTTTTATCCCCAAAAGAGGACAGTTTCTTCCAGAAATGCCACATTTCTCCCAAATATATCACATCTTCTCCAAGAAATGCCAGGATTTCTCCTGAAATAGGACCTTCTCACCCAAAACTACCAGCCTTCTCCCCCCAAATTGGACATTTTCTTCCGGAAAGGCCACATTTCTCCCAAATAGATCACATCTTCTCCAAGAAATACCTGGATTCCTCCTGAAATAGGACCTTCTCACCGAAAACTACCAGCCTTCTCCCCCCAAATTGGACATTTTCTTCCAGAAAGGCCACATTTCTCCCAAATAGATCACATCTTCTCCATGAAATACCAGCTTTCCCCCTTCAAATAGGACCTTTTCTCCCACAAATACCTGTATTATCCCTCAAATAGGACAGTTTCTTCCAGACATGCCACATTTCTCCCAAATATATCACCTCTTCTCCAAGAAATACCAGGTTTCCCCCTTCAAATAGGACCTTTTCACCCACAAATACCACTTTTATCCCCAAAAGAGGACAGTTTCTTCCATAAATGCCACATTTCTCCCAAATAGATCACATCTTCTCCAAGAAATACCAGGGTTCCCCCTTCAAATAGGAACTTATCACCCACAAATAGCACTTTTATCCCCAAAATACGACAGTTTCTTCCAGAAATGCCACATTTCTCCCAAATATATCACATCTTCTCCAAGAAATACCACGTTTCCCCCTTCAAATAGGACCTTTTCACCCACAAATACCTCTTTTATCCCCAAAATAGGACAGTTTCTTCCAGAAATGCCACATTTTTCCCAAACATATCACATCTTCTCATAGAATTACCAGCTTTCCCCCTTCAAATAGGACATTTTCACCCACAAAAAATTCTTTTATCCCCCAAATAGGACAGTTTCTTCCAGAAATGCCTGATTTCTCCCAAATATATCACATCTTCTCCAAGAAATACCTGGTTTCCCCCTTCAAATACGACCTTTTCACCCACAAATACCTCTTTTATCCCCAAAATAGGACAGTTTCTTCCACAAACGCCACATTTCTCCCAAATACATCACATCTTCTCCAAGAAATACCAGGTTTCCCCCTTCAAATAGGACCTTTTCTCCCACAAATACCTCTTTTATCCCCAAAAGAGGACAGTTTTTTCCAGACATTCCACATTTCTCCCAATTATATCTCAACTCCTCCAAGAAATACCAGGTTTCCCCCTTGAATTAGGACCTTTTCTCCTTGAAATACCTGTTTTATCCCCAAAATAGGACAGTTTCTTCCAGAAAGGCCACATTTCTCCCAAATATATCACATCTTCTCCCACAAATACCACGTTTCCCCCTTCAAATAGGACCTTTTCAACCATTAATGCCTCTTTTATCCCCAAAAGAGGACAGTTTCTTCCAGAAATGCCACATTTCTCCCAAATATATCACATCTTCTCCAAGAAATGCCAGGATTCCTCCTGAAATAGGACCTTCTCTCCCAAAACTACCAGCCTTCTCCCCCCAAATTGGACATTTTCTTCCAGAAAGGCCACATTTCTCCCAAATAGATCACATCTTCTCCATGAAATACCAGCTTTCCCCCTTCAAATAGGACCTTTTCTCCCACAAATACCTGTATTATCCCTCAAATAGGACAGTTTCTTCCAGACATGCCACATTTCTCCCAAATATATCACCTCTTCTCCAAGAAATACCAGGTTTCCCCCTTCAAATAGGACCTTTTCACCCACAAATACCACTTTTATCCCCAAAAGAGGACAGTTTCTTCCATAAATGCCACATTTCTCCCAAATAGATCACATCTTCTCCAAGAAATACCAGGGTTCCCCCTTCAAATAGGAACTTATCACCCACAAATAGCACTTTTATCCCCAAAATACGACAGTTTCTTCCAGAAATGCCACATTTCTCCCAAATATATCACATCTTCTCCAAGAAATACCACGTTTCCCCCTTCAAATAGGACCTTTTCACCCACAAATACCTCTTTTATCCCCAAAATAGGACAGTTTCTTCCAGAAATGCCACATTTTTCCCAAACATATCACATCTTCTCATAGAATTACCAGCTTTCCCCCTTCAAATAGGACATTTTCACCCACAAAAAATTCTTTTATCCCCCAAATAGGTCAGTTTCTGCCAGACATGCCACATTTCTCCCAAATATATCACATCTTCTCCAAGAAATACCTGGTTTCCCCCTTCAAATAGGACCTTTTCAACCACAAATACCTCTTTTATCCCCAAAAGGGGGCATTTTCTTCAAGAAATGCCAGATTTCTCCCAAATATATCACATCTTCTCCAAGAAATACCAGCTTTCCCCCTTGAAATAGGATCTTTTCTCCCACAAATACCTCTTTTATCCCCAAAATGGGACAGTTTCTGCCAGAAAGGCCAGATTTCTCCCAAATATATCACATCTTCTCCAAGAAATACCAGGGTTCCCCCTTCAAATAGGACCTTTTCACCCACAAATACCTCTTTTATCCCCAAAATAGGACAGTTTCTGCCAGAAAGGCCACATTTCTCCCAAATATATCACATCTTCTCCAAGAAATACCAGCTTTCCCCCTTCAAATAGGACCTTTTCACCCACAAATACCTCTTTTATCCCCAAAAGAGGACAGTTTCTTTTAGACATGCCACATTTCTCCCAAATATATCACATCTTCTCCAAGAAATACCACCTTTCCCCCTTCAAATAGGACCTTTTCACCCACAAATACCTCTTTTATCCCCAAAAGAGGACTGTTTCTGCAAGAAAGGCCACATTTCTCCCAAATATATCACATCTTCTCCAAGAAATACCAGCTTTCCCCCTTCAAATAGGACCTTTTCACCCACAAATACCTTTTTATCCCCAAAAGAGGACAGTTTCTTCCAGACATGCCACATTTCTCCCAAATAGATCACATCTTCTCCAAGAAATACCAGGTTTCCCCCTTCAAATAGGACCTTTTCACCCACAAATACCTCTTATATCCCCAAAAGAGGACAGTTTCTTCCAGACATGCCAGATTTCTCCCAAATATACCACATCTTCTCCCACAAATACCAGGTTTCCCCTTTCAAAAGGACCTTTTCACCCACAAATACCTCTTTTATCTCCAAAAGAGGACAGTTTCTTCCAGAAATGCCACATTTCTCCCAAATATATCACATCTTCTCCAAGAAATACCAGCTTTCCCCCTTCAAATATGACCTTTTCACCCACAAATACCTCTTTTATCCCCAAAAGAGGACATTTTCTTCCAGAAATGCCACATTTCTCCCAAATATATCACATCTTCTCCTAGAAATACCAGCTTTCCCCCTTCAAATAGGACCTTTTCACCCACAAATACCTCTTTTATCCCCAAAAGAGGACAGTTTCTTCCAGAAAGGCCACATTTCTCCCAAATATATCACATCTCCAAGAAATACCAGGTTTCCTCCTGAAATAGGACCTTGTCACCCACAGATTCCTGTTTTATCCCTTTGTTCCGAGCGACTTTTCGTTTTGGAGTCTTTATCCGATGCTACACTTCAGCATTCTGTGACGATTAAAATAGAAGAGAAAAGCCCCACTAATAAGGCAGCTAGAAGTTCGAGGAGCGACACACGTTGTGCTTTCGGGGAGGACGTTCCAGAAAGTCGAGAGTTGTGGCTTCTTTCCTGCGGAGAAAAAAGCCCCTGTTTTCAGGCAATGCTGGACGCTGAATTCGCTCCTTCTCGGCATTTCAATACCGCTCCTTCGCTCTCGTGGCTCGAAAGCGGCACTCGCGCTGAACCGCTCCGGAGAGTCTGCAGTTGCTGGCCGGTCCATCGCGGTTCTGCCCGAGTGCCGCTTGCAGCCTTCAGCAGCGCTCTCGTTTCTCTCGGATGCCGGGAAAGAGCGACTTCAGCCGGATGCTTTTCTCCGACAAGTGAGCGGCTTCTTCTGCGCACATCGCAATGGAGCGCTTTTGACTTCTCCATGTGTCCATGCAGAATGCACTACGCTTCTCTCTCATTCTTATCCCTTCCTTCCGAGCGACATTTCGTTGTGGAGTGTTTATCCGATGCTACACTTCAGCATTCTGTGACGAATAGAGTAGAAGAGAAAAGCCCCACTAATAAGGCAGCTAGAAGCTCCAGAAGCCACACACGTTGTGCTTTCAGGGAGGACGTTCCAGAAAGTCGAGAGTTGTGGCTTCTTTCCTGCGGAGAAAAAACCCCCTGTTTTCAGGCAATGCAGGACGCTGAATTCGCTCCTTCTCGGCATTTCAATACCGCTCCTTCGCTCTCGTGGCTCGAAAGCGGCACTCGCTCTGAACCGCTCCGGAGAGTCTGCAGTTGCTGTCCGGTCCATCGCGGTTCTGCCCGAGTGCCGCTTGCAGCCTTCAGCAGCGCTCTCGTTTCTCTCGGATGCCGGGAAAGAGCGACTTCAGCCGGATGCTTTGCTCCGACGAGTGAGCGGCTTCTTCTGCGCACATCGCAATGGAGAGCTTCTGACTTCTCCATGTGTCCATGCAGAATGCACTACGCTTCTCTCTCATTCTTATCCCTTTCTTCCGAGCGACATTTCGTTTTGGAGTGTTTATCCGATGCTACACTTCAGCATTCTGTGACGAATAGAGTAGAAGGGAAAAGCCCCACTAATAAGGCAGCTAGAAGTTCGAGGAGCGACACACGTAGTGCTTTCAGGGAGGACGTTCCAGAAAGTGGAGAGTTGTGGCTTCTTTCCTGCGGAGAAAAAACCCCCTGTTTTCAGGCTATTCAGTAGTCTGCAACTGCAGACTGTCCGGTGTGGTTCAGCGCAAATGCCGCTTTCGAGCCACGAGAGAGGAGGAGCGGCATTCCTATGCCGAGAACGAGCGAATTCAGCCTACTGCATTGCCTGAAAACAGGGGGTTTTTTCTCCGCAGGAAAGAAGCCACAACTCTCGACTTTCTGGAACGTCCTCCCCGAAAGCACAACGTTTGTGGCTTCTGGAGCATCTAGCTGCCTTATTAGTGGGGCTTTTCTCTTCTACTCTATTCGTCACAGAATGCTGAAGTGTAGCATCGGATAAACACTCCAAAACGAAATGTCGCTCGGAAGAAAGGGATAAGAATGATAGAGAAGCGTAATGCATTCTGCATGGACAGAAGGAGAAGTCAGAAGCTCTCCATTGCGATGTGCGCAGAAGAAGCCGCTCACTTGTCTGAGAAAAGCATCCGGCTGAAGTCGCTCTTTCCCGGCATCCGAGAGAAACGAGAGCGCTGCTGAAGGCTGCAAGCGGCACTCGGGCAGAACCGCGATGGACCGGACAGCAACTGCAGACTCTCCGGAGCGGTTCAGCGCGAGTGCCGCTTTCGAGCCACGAGAGAGGAGGAGCGGCATTCCTATGCCGAGAACGAGCGAATTCAGCCTACTGCATTGCCTGAAAACAGGGGGTTTTTTCTCCGCAGGAAAGAAGCCACAACTCTCGACTTTCTGGAACGTCCTCCCCGAAAGCACAACGTGTGTCGCTCCTCGAACTTCTAGCTGCCTTATTAGTGTGGTTTCCACTTCTACTCTATTCGTCACAGAATGCTGAAGTGTAGCATCGGATAAACACTCCAAAACGAAATGTCGCTCGGAAAAAGGGATAAGAATGAGAGAAGCGTAGTGCATTCTGCATGGACAGAAGGAGAAGTCAGAAGAGCTCCATTGCGATGTGCGCAGAAGAAGCCGCTCACTCGTCGGAGCAAAGCATCAGGCTGAAGTCGCTCTTTCCCGGCATCCGAGAGAAACGAGAGCGCTGCTGAAGGCTGCAAGCGACACTCGGGCAGAACCGCGATGGACCGGACAGCAACTGCAGACTCTCCGGAGCGGTTCAGCGCGAGTGCCGCTTTCGAGCAACGAGAGCGAAGGAGCGGTATTGAAATGCCGAGAAGGAGCGAATTCAGCGACCAGCATTGCCTGAAAACAGGGGCTTTTTTCTCCGCAGGAAAGAAGCCACAACTCTCGACTTTCTAGAACGTCCTCCCCGAAAGCACAAGGTGTGTCGCTCCTCGAACTTCTAGCTGCCTTATTAGTGGGGCTTTTCTCTTCTATTTCAATTGTCACAGAATGCTGAAGTGTAGCATCGGATAAAGACTCCAAAACGAAAAGTCGCTCGGAACAAAGGGATAAAACAGGAATCTGTGGGTGACAAGGTCCTATTTCAGGAGGAAACCGAGTATTTCTTGGAGATGTGATATATTTGGGAGAAATGTGGCATTTCTGGAAGAAACTGTCCTCTTTTGGGGATAAAAGAGGTATTTGTGGGTGAAAAGGTCCTATTTGAAGGGGGAAACCTGGTATTTCTTGGAGAAGATGTGATATATTTGGGAGAAATGTGGCATTTCTGGAAGAAACTGTCCTCTTTTGGGGATAAAGCAGGTATTTGTGGTTGAAAAGGTCCTATTTGAAGGGGGAAACCTGGTATTTCTTGGAGAAGATGTGATCTATTTGGGAGAAATGTGGCCTTTCTGGAAGAAACTGTCCTCTTTTGGGGATAAAAGAGGTATTTGTGGGTGATAAGGTCCTATTTGAAGGGGGAACCCCGGTATTTCTTGGAGAAGATGTGATATATTTGGGAGAAATGTGGCATGTCTGGAAGAAGCTGTCCTCTTTTGGGGATAAAACAGGTATTTGTCGGTGAAAAGGTCCTATTTGAAGGGGGAAACCTGGTATTTCTTGGAGAAGATGTGATATATTTGGGAGAAATGTGGCATTTCTGGAAGAAAATGTCCTATTTTGGGGATAAAAGAGGTATTTGTGGGAGATAAGGTCCTATTTGAAGGGGGAAACCTGGTATTTCTTGGAGAAGATGTGATCTATTTGGGAGAAATGTGGCATGTCTGGAAGAAAATGTCCTATTTGGGGGGAGAAGGCTGGTAGTTTTCGGTGAGAAGGTCCAATTTCAGGAGGAATCCTGGTATTTCTTGGAGAAGATGTGATCTATTTGGGAGAAATGTGGCATTTCTGGAAGAAAATGTCCAATTTGGGGGGAGAAGGCTGGTAGTTTTGGGTGAGAAGGTCCTCTTTCAGGGGGAATCCTGGCATTTCTTGGAGAAGATGTGATATATTTGGGAGAAATGTGGCCTTTCCGGAAGAAACTGTCCTCTTTTGGGGATAAAAGAGGTATTAGTTGTTGAAAAGGTCCTATTTGAAGGGGGAAAGCTGGTATTTCTTGGAGAAGATGTGATATATTTGGGAGAAATGTGGCATTTCTGGAAGAAACTGTCGTATTTTGGGCATAAAACAGGTATTTGTGGTTGAAAAGGTCCTATTTGAAGGGGGAAAGCTGGTATTTCTTGGAGAAGATGTGATCTATTTGGGAGAAATGTGGCATTTCTGGAAGAAACTGTCCTCTTTTGGGGATAAAAGAGGTATTTGTGGGTGAAAAGGTCCTATTTGAAGGGGGAAAGCTGGTATTTCTTGGAGAAGATGTGATATATTTGGGAGAAATCTGGCCTTTCTGGAAGAAAATGTCCTAACTGGTGTGAGAATGGTGGTATTTGTGGGAGAAAAGGTCATATTTCAGGAAGAATCCTGGTATTTCTTGGAGAAGATGGGATATATTTGGGAGAAATGTAGCATTTCTGGAAGAAACTGTCCTATTTTGGGGATAAAACAGGTATTTGTGGGTGAAAAGGTCCTATTTGAAGGGGGAAACCTGGTATTTCTTGGAGAAGATGTGATATATTTGGGAGAAATGTGGCATTTCTGGAAGAAACTGTCCTATTTTGGGGATAAAAGAGGTATTTGTGGGTGAAAAGGTCCTATTTGAAGGGGGAAAGCTGGTATTTCTTGAAGAAGATGTGATATATTTGGGAGAAATGTGGCATGTCTGGAAGAAACTGTCCTATTTGGGGGATACAAGAGGTATTTGTGGGTGAAAAGGTCCTATTTCAAGGAGGAAATTTGGTATTTCTTGGAGAAGATGTGATATGTTTGGGAGAAATGTGGCATTTCTGGAAGAAACTGTTCAATTTTGGGGATAAAAGAGGTATTTGTGGGTGATAAGGTCCTATTTGAAGGGGGAAACGTGGTATTTCTTGGAGAAGATGTGATCTATTTGGGAGAAATGTGGCATTTCTGGAAGAAACAGTCCTATTTGGGGGGAGAAGGCTGGTATTTGTGGGAGAAAAGGTCCTCTTTCAGGAGGAATCCTGGTATTTCTTGGAGAAGATGTGATCTATTTGGGAGAAATGTGGCATTTCTGGAAGAAACTGTCCTCTTTTGGGGATAAAAGAGGTATTTGTGGGAGAAAAGGTCCTATTTCAGGAGGAATCCTGGTATTTCTAGGAGAAGATGTGATATGTTTGGGTGAATTGTGGCATTTCTGGAAGAAACTGTTCTATTTTGGGGATAAAAGAGGTATTTGTGGGTGATAAGGTCCAATTTGAAGGGGGAAAGCTGGTATTTCTTGGAGAAGATGTTATATATTTGGGTGATATGTGGCATGTCTGGAAGAAAATGTCCTCTTTTGGGGATAAAAGAGGTATTTGTGGGTGAAAAGGTCCTATTTGAAGGGGGAAAGCTGGTATTTCTTGGAGAAGATGTGATCTATTTGGGAGAAATGTGGCATTTCTGGAAGAAACTGTCCTCTTTTGGGAATAAAGAGGTAATTGTGGGTGAAAAGGCCCTATTTGAAGGGGGATACCTGGTATTTCTTGGAGAAGATGTGATATATTTGGGAGAAATGCGGCATTCCTGGAAGAAACTGTCCTCTTTTCGGGATAAAAGAGGTAGTTGTTGTTGAAAAGGTCCTATTTGAAGGGGGAAACGTGGTATTTCTTGGAGAAGATGTGATCTATTAGGGATAAATGTGGCCTTTCCGAAAGAAACTGTCCTCTTTTGGGGATAAAAGAGGTATTAGTGGTTGAAAAGGTCCTATTTGAAGGGGGAAACCTGGTATTTCTTGGAGAAGATGTGATATATTTGGGAGAAATGTGGCATTTCTGGAAGAAACTGTCCTATTTTGGGGATAAAAGAGGTATTTGTGGGTGAAAAGGTCCTATTTGAAGGGGGAAAGCTGGTATTTCTTGGAGAAGATGTGATATATTTGGGAGAAATGAGGCATGTCTGGAAGAAACTGTCCTCTTTTGGGGATAAAAGGTATTTGTGGGTGAAAAGGTCCTATTTGAAGGGGGAAAGCTGTTATTTCTTGGAGAAGATGTGATATATTTGGGAGAAATGTGGCATTTCTGGAAGAAACTGTCCTCTTTTGGGGATAAAAGAGGTATTTGTGGGTGAAAAGTTCCTATTTGAAGGGGGAAAGCTGGTATTTCTTGGAGAAGATGTGATCTATTTCGGAGAAATGTGGCATTCCTGGAAGAAACTGTCCTCTTTTGGGGATAAAAGAGGTAGTTGTGGGTGAAAAGGTCCTATTTGAAGGGGGAAACGTGGTATTTCTTGGAGAAGATGTGATATATTTGGGAGAAATGTGGCATTTCTGGAAGAAACTGTCCTCTTTTGGGGATAAAAGAGGTATTTGTGGGTGAAAAGGTCCTATTTGAAGGGGGAAACCTGGTATTTCTTGGAGAAGATGTGATCTATTTGGCAGAAATGTGGCATTTCTGGAAGAAACTGTCCTATTTTGGGGATAAAAGAGGTATTTGTGGGTGAAAAGGTCCTATTTGAAGGGGGAAACCTGGTATTTCTTGGAGAAGATGTGATCTATATGGGAGAAATGTGGCCTTTCTGGAAGAAACTGTCCTATTTTGGGGATAAAAGAGGTATTTGTGGGTGAAAAGGTCCTATTTCAAGGAGGAAACCTGGTATTTCTTGGAGAAGATGTGATATGTTTGGGAGAAATGTGGCATTTCTGGATGAAACTGTTCTGTTTTGGGGATAAAAGAGGTATTTGTGGGTGATAAGGTCCTATTTGAAGGGGGAAAGCTGGTATTTCTTGGAGAAGATGTGATATATTTGGGAGAAATCTGGCATTTCTGGAAGAAACAGTCCTATTTGGGGGGAGAAGGCTGGTATTTGTGGGAGAAAAGGTCCTCTTTCAGGAGGAATCCTGGTATTTCTTGGAGAAGATGTGATCTATTTGGGAGAAATGTGGCATATCTGGAAGAAACTGTCCTCTTTTGGGGATAAAAGAGGTATTTGTGGGTGAGAAGGTCCTATTTCAGGAGAAATCCTGGTATTTCTTGGAGAAGATGTGATATATTTGGGAGAAATGTCGCCTTTCTGGAAGAAACTGTCCTCTTTTGGGGATAAAAGAGGTATTTGTGGGTGAAAAGGTCCTATTTGAAGGGGGAAACGTGGTATTTCTTGGAGAAGATGTGATATATTTGGGAGAAATGTGGCTTGTCTGGAAGAAAATGTCCTGTTTTGGGGATAAAACAGGTATTTGTGGGAGAAAAGGTCCTATTTGAAGGGGAAACCGTGGTATATCTTGGAGAAGTTGTGATCTATTTGGGAGAAATGTGGCATGTCTGGAAGAAACTGTCCTCTTTTGGGGATAAAACAGGTACTTGTGGGTGAGAAGGTCCTATTTGAAGGGGGTATCCTGGTATTTCTTGGAGAAGATGTGATATGTTTGGGTGAAATGTATCATGTCTGGAAGAAACTGTCCTCTTTTGGGGATAAAAGAGGTATTTGTGGGTGAAAAGGTCCTATTTGAAGGGGGTAAGCTGGTATTTCTTGGAGAAGATGTGATATATTTGGGAGAAATGTGGCATTTCTGGAAGAAAGTGTCCTCTTTTGGGGATAAAAGAGGTATTTGTGGGTGAAAAGGTCCTATTTGAAGGGGGAAACCTGGTATTTCTTGGAGAAGATGTGATATATTTGGGAGAAATGTGGCATTTCTGGAAGAAACTGTCCTATTTGGGGATAAAACAGGTATTTGTGGGTGAAAAGGTCCTATTTGAAGGGGGAAAGCTGGTATTTCTTGGAGAAGATGTGATCTATTTGGGAGAAATGTGGCATTTCTGGAAGAAACTGTCCTCTTTTGGGGATAAAAGAGGTATTTGTGGGTGATAAGGTCCTATTTGAAGGGGGAACCCTGGTATTTCTTGGAGAAGATGTGATATATTTGGGAGAAATGTGGCATGTCTGGAAGAAACTGTCCTCTTTTGGGGATAAAACAGGTATTTGTGGGTGAAAAGGTCCTATTTGAAGTGGGAAAGCAGGTATTTCTTGGAGAAGATGTGATCTATTAGGGATAAATGTGGCATTTCTGGAAGAAACTGTCCTCTTTTGGGGATAAAAGAGGTATTTGTGGGAGAAAAGGTCCTATTTGAAGGGGGAAAGCTGGTATTTCTTGGAGAAGATGTGATCTATTTGGGAGAAATGTGGCCTTTCTGGAAGAAAATGTCCAATTTGGGGGGTGAAGGCTGGCAGTTTTCGGTGAGAAGGTCCTATTTCAGGAGGAATCCTGGTATTTCTTGGAGAAGATGTGATATATTTGGGAGAAATGTGGCATTTCTGGAAGAAAATGTCCAATTTGGGGGGAGAAGGCTGGTAGTTTTGGGTGAGAAGGTCCTCTTTCAGGAGGAATCCTGGCATTTCTTGGAGAAGATGTGATATATTTGGGAGAAATGTGGCATTTCCGGAAGAAACTGTCCTCTTTTGGGGATAAAAGAGGTATTAGTGGTTGAAAAGGTCCTATTTGTAGGGGGAAACCTGGTAATTCTATGAGAAGATGTGATATATTTGGGAGAAATGTGGCATGTCTGGAAGAAGCTGTCCTATTTTGGGGATAAAAGAGGTATTTGTGGGTGAAAAGGTCCTATTTGAAGGGGGAACCCTGGTATTTCTTGGAGAAGATGTGATCTATTAGGGATAAATGTGGCATTTCTGGAAGAAACTGTCCTCTTTTGTGGAAAAAGAGGTATTTGTGGGTGAAAAGGTCCTATTTGAAGGGGGAAAGCTGGTATTTCTTGGAGAAGATGTGATCTATTTGGGAGAAATGTGGCCTTTCTGGAAGAAAACGTCCAATTTGGGGGGTGAAGGCTGGTAGTTTTCGGTGAGAAGTTCCTATTTCAGGAGGAATCCTGGTATTTCTTGGAGAAGATGTGATATATTTGGGAGAAATGTGGCCTTTCTGGAAGAAAATGTCCTATTTGGGGGGATAAAAGAGGTATTTGTGGGTGAAAAGTTCCTATTTCAGGAGGAATCCTGGTATTTCTTGGAGGAGACGTGATATGTTTGGGAGAAATGTGGCATTTCTGGAAGAAACTGTCCTCTTTTGGGGATAAAAGAGGTATTTGTGGGTGAAAAGGTCCTATTTGAAGGGGGAAACGTGGTACTTCTTGGAGAAGATGTGATATATTTGGGAGAAATGTGGCATTTCTGGATGAATATGTCCAATTTGAGGGATAAAACAGGTATTTGTGGTTGAAAAGGTCGTATTTGAAGGGGAAAACCTGGTATTTCTTGGAGAAGATGTGATATATTTGGGAGAAATGTGGCATGTCTGGAAGAAACTGTCCTCTTTTGGGGATAAAAGAGGTATTTGTGGGTGAGAAGGTCCTATTTGAAGGGGGAACCCCGGTATTTCTTGGAGAAGATGTGATATATTTGGGAGAAATGTGGCCTTTCTGGAAGAAACTGTCCTCTTTTGGGGATAAAAGAGGTATTTGTGGGTGATATGGTCCTATTTGAAGGGGGAACCCTGGTATTTCTTGGAGAAGATGTGATATATTTGGGAGAAATGTGGCATGTCTGCAAGAACCTGTCCTATTTTGGGGATAAAACAGGTAATTGTGGGTGAAAAGGTCCTATTTGAAGGGGGAAAGCTGGTATTTCTTGGAGAAGATGTGATCTATTTGGGAGAAATGTGGCATGTCTGGAAGAAAATGTCCAATTTGGGGGGAGAAGGCTGGTAGTTTTGGGTGAGAAGGTCCTATTTCAGGAGGAAACCTGGCATTTCTTGGAGAAGATGTGATATATTTGGGAGAAATGTGGCCTTTCTGGAAGAAACTGTCCTCTTTTGGGGATAAAAGAGGTATTTGTGGGTGAGAAGGTCTTATTACAAGGGGGAAACGTGGTATTTCTTGGAGAAGATGTGATCTATTTGGGAGAAATGTGGCATTTCTGGAAGAAACTGTCCTCTTTTGGGGATAAAAGAGGTATTTGTGGGTGAAAAGGTCCTATTTGAAGGGGGAAACCTGGTATTTCTTGGAGAAGATGTGATATATTTGGGAGAAATGTGGCATTTCTGGAAGAAACTTTCCTCTTTTGGGGATAAAAGAGGTATTTGTGGGTGAAAAGGTCCTATTTGAAGGGGGAAACGTGGTATTTCTTGGAGAAGATGTGATCTATTTGGGAGAAATGTGGCATTTCTGGAAGAAACTTTCCTCTTTTGGGGATAAAAGCGGTATTTGTGGGTGAGAAGGTCCTATTTGAAGGGGGAAACCTGGTATTTCTTGGAGAAGATGTGATATATTTGGGAGAAATGTGGCATTTCTGGAAGAAAATGTCCTATTTTGGGGATAAAAGAGGTATTTGTGGGTGAAAAGGTCCTATTTGAAGGGGGAAAGCTGGTATTTCTTGGAGAAGATGTGATATATTTGGGAGAAATGCGGCATTTCTGGAAGAAACTGTCCTCTTTTGGGAATAAAAGAGGTATTTGTGGGTGAAAAGGTCCTATTTGAAGGGGGAACTCTGGTATTTCTTGGAGAAGATGTGATATATTTGGGAGAAATGTGGCATTTCTGGAAGAAACTGTCGTATTTTGGGGATAAAAGAGGTATTTGTGGGTGAAAAGGTCCTATTTGAAGGGGGAAAGCTGGTATTTCTTGGAGAAGATGTGATATATTTGGGAGAAATGTGGCATTTCTGGAAGAAAATGTCTAATTTGTGGGGAGAAGGCTGGTAGTTGTGGGTTAGAAGGTCCTATTTCAGGAGGAATCCTGGTATTTCTTGGAGAAGATGTGATATATTTGGGAGAAATGTGGCATTTCGGGAAGAAACTGTCGTATTTTGGGGATAAAACAGGTATTTGTGGGTGAAAAGGTCCTATTTGAAGTGGGAAGGCTGGTATTTCTTGGAGAAGATGTGATCTATTTGGGAGAAATGTGGCATTTCTGGAAGAAAATTTCCTCTTTTGGGGATAAAAGAGGTTTTTTTGGGGAAAAGGTCCTATTTGAAGGGGGAAACGTGGTATTTCTTGGAGAAGATGTGATATATTTTGGAGAAATCTGGCATTTCTGAAAGAAACTGTCCTCTTTTGGGGATAGAACAGGTATTTGTGGGTGAAAAGGTCCTATTCGAAGGGGGAAACCTGGTATTTCTTGGAGAAGATGTGATATATTTGGGAGAAATGTGGCATGTCTGGAAGATAATGTCCTATTTGGGGGGAGAAGGGTGGTATTTGTGGGAGAAAAGTTCCTATTTCAGGAGGAATCCTGGTATTTCTTGGAGGAGATGTGATATGTTTGGGAGAAATGTGGCATTTCTGGAAGAAACTGTCCTCTTTTGGGGATAAAACAGGTACTTGTGGTTGAAAAGGTCCTATTTGAAGGGGGAAACCTGGTATTTCTTGGAGAAGATGTGATCTATTTGGGAGAAATGTGGCATGTCTGGAAGAAACTGTCCTCTTTTGGGGATAAAAGAGGTATTTGTGGGTGAGAAGGTCCTATTTGATGGGGGAAACGTAGTATTTCTTGGAGAAGATGTGATATATTTGGGAGAAATGTGGCCTTTGTGGCAGAAACTGTCCTCTTTTGGGGATAAAACAGGTATTTGTGGGAGAAAAGGTCCTATTTGAAGGGTGAAAGCTGGTATTTCTTGGAGGTGATGAGATATATTTGGGAGAAATGTGGCCTTTGTGGCAGAAACGGTCCTCTTTTGGGGATAAAAGAGGTATTTGTGGGTGAAAAGGTCCTATTTGAAGGGGGAAACGTGGTATTCCTTGGAGAAGATGTGATATATTTGGGAGAAATGTGGCATGTCAGGAAGAAACTGTCCTCTTTTGGGGATAAAAGAGGTATTTGTGGGTGAAAAGATCCTATTTGAAGGGGGAACCGTGGTATTTCTTGGAGAAGATGTGATATATTTGGGAGAAATGTGGCATGTCTGGAAGAAACTGTCCTATTTTGGGGATACAAGAGGTATTTGTGGGTGAAAAGGTCCTATTTCAAGGAGGAAACCTGGTATTTCTTGGAGAAGATGTGATTTGTTTGGGAGAAATGTGGCATTACTTGAAGAAACTGTCCTCTTTTCGGTATAAAAGGGATATTTGTGGGTGATATGGTCCTATTTGAAGGGGGAAACCTGGTATTTCTTGGAGAAGATATGATCTATTTGGGAGAAATCTGGCATTTCTGAAAGAAACTGCCCTATTTGGGGGGAGAAGGCTGGTATTTGTGGGAGAAAAGGTCCTATTTCAGGAGGAATCCTGGTATTTCTTGAAGAAGATGTTTCTTGAGAGGAAATTGAATGGCATGCCTGGAAGAAACTGTCCTATTTAGAGAATAAAAGAGGTATTTGTGGTGAAAAAGGTCGTATTTGAAGGGGGAAACCTGGTATTTCTTGGAGAAGATGTGATATATTTGGGAGAAATCAGGCATTTCAGGAAGAAACTGTCCTATTTTGTGGATAAAAGAATTTTTTGTGGTGAAAAGGTCCTATTTGAAGGGGGAAAGCTGGTAATTCTATGAGAAGATGTGATATGTTTGTGAGAAATGTGGCATTTCTGGGAGAAACTGTCCTCTTTTTGGGGATAAAAGAGGTATTTGTGAGTGACAAGGTCCTATTTGAAGGGGAAACCTGGTATTTCTTGGAGAAGATGTGATATATTTGGAGAAATGTGGCATGTCCGGAAGAAACTGTCCTATTTTTGGGGATAAAAGAGGTATTTGTGGGTGAAAAGGTCCTATTTGAAGGGGGGAAAGCTGGTATTTCTAGGAGAAGATGTGATATATTTGGGAGAAATGTGGGCATTTCTGGAAGAAAATGTCCTCTTTTGGGGATAAAAGAGGTATTTGTGGGTGAAAAGGTCATATTTGAAGGGGGAAAGCTGGTATTTCTTGGAGAAGATGTGATATATTTTGGGAGAAATGTGGCATTTCTGGAAGAAACTGTCCTCTTTTGGGGATAAAACAGGTACTTGTGGGAGAAAAGGTCCTATTTGAAGGGGAAAGCTGGTATTTCTTGGAGAAGATGTGATCTATTTGGGAGAAATGTGAGCATGTCTGGAAGAAACTGTCCTCTTTTGGGGATAAAAGAGGTATTTGTGGGTGAAAAGGTCCTATTTGAAGGGGGAAACCTGGTATTTCTTGGAGAAAGATGTGATATATTTGGGAGAAATGTGGCATGTCAGGAAGAAACTGTCCTATTTTGGGGATAAAAGAGGTATTTGTGGGTGAAAAGATCCTATTTGAAGGGGGAACCGTGGTATTTCTTGGAGAAGATGTGATATATTTGGGGAGAAATGTGCATGTCTGGAAGAAACTGTCCTATTTTGGGGATACAAGAGGTATTTGTGGTGAAAAGGTCCTATTTCAAGGAGGAAACCTGGTAGTTTCTTGGAGAAGATGTGATTTGTTTGGGAGAAATGTGGCATTACTTGAAGAAACTGTCCTCTTTTCGGTATAAAAGGGATATTTGTGGGTGATATGGTCCTATTTGAAGGGGGAAACCTGGTATTTCTTGGAGAAGATATGATCTATTTGGGAGAAATCTGGCATTTCTGAAAGGAAACTGTCCTATTTGGGGGGAGAAGGCTGGTATTTGTGGAGAAAAGGTCCTATTTCAGGAGGAATCCTGGTATTTCTTGAAGAAGATGTGATATTTTCGGAGAAATGTGGCATGCCTGGAAGAAACTGTCCTATTTGAGGAATAAAAGAGGTATTTGTGGGTGAAAAGGTCGTATTTGAAGGGGGAAACCTGGTATTTCTTGGAGAAGATGTGATATATTTGGGAGAAATCAGGCATTTCAGGAAGAACTGTCCTATTTTGTGGATAAAAGAATTTTTTGTGGTGAAAAGGTCCTATTTGAAGGGGGAAAGCTGGTAATTCTATGAGAAGATGTGATATGTTTGTGAGAAATGTGGCATTTTCTGGGAGAAACTGTCCTCTTTTTGGGATAAAAGAGGTATTTGTGAGTGACAAGGTCCTATTTGAAGGGGGGAAACCTGGTATTTCTTGGAGAAGATGTGATATATTTGGGAGAAATGTGGCATGTCGGAAGAAACTGTCCTCTTTTGGGGATAAAAGAGGTATTTGTGGGTGAAAAGGTCCTTATTTGAAGGTGGGAAAGCTGGTATTTCTAGGAGAAGATGTGATATATTTGGGAGAAATGTGGCATTTCTGGAAGAAAATGTCCTCTTTTGGGGATAAAAGAGGTATTTGTGGGTGAAAAGGTCCTATTTGAAGGGGAAAGCTGGTATTTCTTGGAGAAGATGTGATATATTTGGGAGAAATGTGGCATTTCTGGAAGAAACTGTCCTCTTTTGGGGATAAAACAGGTACTTGTGGGTGAAAAGGTCCTATTTGAAGGGGGAAACCTGGTATTTCTTGGAGAAGATGTGGTATATTTGGGAGAAATGTGGCCTTTCTGGCAGAAACTGTCCTCTTTTGGGGATAAAAGAGGTATTTGTGGGTGAAAAGGTCCTATTTGAAGGGGGAAAGCTGGTATTTCTTGGAGAAGATATGATATATTTAGGAGAAATCAGGCATTTCAGGAAGAAACTGTCCTATTATTGGGATAAAACAGGTATTTGTGGGAGAAAAGGTCCTATTTGAAGGGGGAATCCTGGTATTTCTTGGAGAAGATGTGATCTATTTGGGAGAAATGTGGCATGTCTGGAAGAAACTGTCCTCTTTTGGGGATAAAAGAGGTATTTGTGGGTGAAAAGGTCCTATTTGAAGGGGAAACCTGGTATTTCTTGGAGAAGATGTGATATATTTGGGAGAAATTGTGGCATGTCAGGAAGAAACTGTCCTATTTTGGGGATAAAAGAGGTATTTGTGGGTGAAAAGATCCTATTTGAAGGGGGAACCGTGGTATTTCTTGGAGAAGATGTGATATATTTGGGAGAAATGTGGCATGTCTGGAAGAAACTGTCCTATTTTGGGATACAAGAGGTATTTGTGGGTGAAAAGGTCCTATTTCAAGGAGGAAACCTGGTATTTCTTGGAGAAGATGTGATTTGTTTGGGAGAAATGTGGCATTACTTGAAGAAACTGTCCTCTTTTCGGTATAAAAGGGATATTTGTGGGTGATATGGTCCTATTTTGAAGGGGAAACCTGGTATTTCTTGGAGAAGATATGATCTATTTGGGAGAAATCTGGCATTTCTGAAAGAACACTGTCCTATTTGGGGGAGAAGGCTGGTATTTGTGGGAGAAAAGGTCCTATTTCAGGAGGAATCCTGGTATTTCTTGAAGAAGATGTGATATATTTCGGAGAAATGTGCATGCCTGGAAGAAACTGTCCTATTTGAGGAATAAAAGAGGTATTTGTGGGTGAAAAGGTCGTATTTGAAGGGGGAAACCTGGTATTTCTTGGAGAAGATGTGATATATTTGGGAGAAATCAGGCATTTCAGGAAGAAACTGTCCTATTTTGTGGATAAAAGAATTTTTTTGTGGTGAAAAGGTCCTATTTGAAGGGGGAAAGCTGGTAATTCTATGAGAAGATGTGATATGTTTGTGAGAAATGTGGCATTTTCTGGGAGAAACTGTCCTCTTTTGGGGATAAAAGAGGTATTTGTGAGTGACAAGGTCCTATTTGAAGGGGGAAACCTGGTATTTCTTGGAGAAGATGTGATATATTTGGGAGAAATGTGGCATGTCCGGAAGAAACTGTCCTATTTTGGGGATAAAAGAGGTATTTGTGGGTGAAAAGGTCCTATTTGAAGGGGGAAAGCTGGTATTTCTAGGAGAAGATGTGATATATTTGGGAGAAATGTGGCATTTCTGGAAGAAAATGTCCTCTTTTGGGGATAAAAGAGGTATTTGTGGGTGAAAAGGTCCTATTTGAAGGGGGAAAGCTGGTATTTCTTGGAGAAGATGTGATATATTTGGGAGAAATGTGGCATTTCTGGAAGAAACTGTCCTCTTTTGGGATAAAACAGGTACTTGTGGGTGAAAAGGTCCTATTTGAAGGGGAAACCTGTATTTCTTGGAGAAGATGTGTATATTTGGGAGAAATGTGGCATTTCTGGAAGAAACGGTCCTCTTTTGGGGAAGAAACAGGTATTTGTGGGTGAAAACGTTGTATTTGAAGGGGGAAACCTGTTTATTTCTTGGAGAAGATGTGATATATTTTGCAGAAATCTGGCATTTCTGAAGAAACTGTCCTCTTTTGGGGATAAAAGAGGTATTTGTGGGTGAGAAGGACCGATTTGAAGGGGGAAACCTGGTAATTCTTGGAGAAGATGTGATATATTTGGGAGAAATCTGGCATTCCTGGGAAGAAACTGTCCTCTTTTGGGGATAAAAGAGTTTTTTTTTGGGAAAAGGTCCTATTTGAAGGGGGAAACGTGGTATTTCTTGGAGAAGATGTGATATATTTTGGAGAAATCTGGCATTTCTGAAAGAAACTGTCCTCTTTTGGGGATAGAACAGGTATTTGTGGGTGAAAAGGTCCTATTTGAAGGGGAAACCTGGTATTTCTTGGAGAAGATGTGATATATTTGGAGAAATGTGGCATGTCTGGAAGATAATGTCCTATTTGGGGGGAGAAGGGTGGTATTTGTGGGAGAAAAGTTCCTATTTCAGGAGGAATCCTGGTATTTCTTGAGGAGATGTGATATGTTGGGAGAAATGTGGCATTTCTGGAAGAAACTGTCCTCTTTTGGGGATAAAACAGGTACTTGTGGTTGAAAAGGTCCTATTTGAAGGGGGAAACCTGGTATTTCTTGGAGAAGATGTGATCTATTTGGGAGAAATGTGGCATGTCCTGGAAGAAACTGTCCTCTTTTGGGATAAAAGAGGTATTTGTGGGTGAGAAGGTCCTATTTGATGGGGGAAACGTGGTATTTCTTGGAGAAGATGTGATATATTTGGGAGAAATGTGGCCTTTGTGGCAGAAACTGTCCTCTTTTGGGATAAAAGAGGTATTTGTGGGTGAAAGGTCCTATTTGAAGGGGGAAAGCTGGTATTTCTTGGAGAAGATATGATATATTTGGGAGAAATCAGCATGTCAGGAAGAAACTGTCCTATTTTGGGGATAAAACAGGTATTTGTGGGAGAAAAGGTCCTATTTGAAGGGGAAAGCTGGTATTTCTTGGAGAAGATGTGATCTATTTGGGAGAAATGTGGCATGTCTGGAAGAAACTGTCCTCTTTTGGGGATAAAAGAGGTATTTGTGGGTGAAAAGGTCCTATTTGAAGGGGGAAACCTGGTATTTCTTGGAGAAGATGTGATATATTTGGAGAAATGTGGCATGTCAGGAAGAAACTGTCCCTATTTTGGGGATAAAAGAGGTATTTGTGGGTGAAAAGATCCTATTTGAAGGGGGAACCGTGGTATTTCTTGGAGAAGATGTGATATATTTGGGAGAAATGTGGCATGTCTGGAAGAAACTGTCCTATTTTGGGGATACAAGAGGTATTTGTGGGTGAAAAGGTCCTATTTCAAGGAGGAAACCTGGTATTTCTTGGAGAAGATGTGATTTGTTTGGGAGAAATGTGGCATTACTTGAAGAAACTGTCCTCTTTTCGGTATAAAAGGGATATTTGTGGGTGATATGGTCCTATTTGAAGGGGGAAACCTGGTATTTCTTGGAGAAGATATGATCTATTTGGGAGAAATCTGGCATTTCTGAAAGAAACTGTCCTATTTGGGGGGAGAAGGCTGGTATTTGTGGGAGAAAAGGTCCTATTTTCAGGAGGAATCCTGGTATTTCTTGAAGAAGATGTGATATATTTGGAGAAATGTGGCATGCCTGGAAGAAACTGTCCTATTTGAGGAATAAAAGAGGTATTTGTGGGTGAAAAGGTCGTATTTGAAGGGGGAAACCCTGGTATTTCTTGGAGAAGATGTGATATATTTGGGAGAAATCAGGCATTTCAGGAAGAAACTGTCCTATTTTGTGGATAAAAGAATTTTTTGTGGTGAAAAGGTCCTATTTGAAGGGGGAAAGCTGATAATTCTATGAGAAGATGTGATATGTTTGTGAGAAATGTGGCATTTCTGGGAGAAACTGTCCTCTTTTGGGATAAAAGAGGTATTTGTGAGTGACAAGGTCCTATTTGAAGGGGAAACCTGGTATTTCTTGGAGAAGATGTGATATATTTGGAGAAATGTGGCATGTCCGGAAGAAACTGTCCTCTTTTGGGGATAAAAGAGGTATTTGTGGGTGAAAAAGGTCCTATTTGAAGGGGGAAAGCTGGTATTTCTAGGAGAAGATGTGATATATTTGGGAGAAATGTGGCATTTCTGGAAGAAAATGTCTCTCTTTTGGGGATAAAAGAGGTATTTGTGGGTGAAAAGGTCATATTTGAAGGGGAAAGCTGGTATTTCTTGGTGAAGATGTGATATATTTGGAGAAATGTGGCATTTCTGGAAGAAACTGTCCTCTTTTGGGGATAAAACAGGTACTTGTGGGTGAAAAGGTCCTATTTGAAGGGGGAAACCTGGGTATTTCTTGGAGAAGATGTGGTATATTTGGGAGAAATGTGGCATTTCTGGCAGAAACTGTCCTCTTTTTGGGATAAAAGAGGTATTTGTGGGTGAAAAGGTCCTATTTGAAGGGGGAAAGCTGGTATTTCTTGGAGAAGATATGATATATTTAGGAGAAATCAGGCATTTCAGGAAGAAACTGTCCTATTTTGGGGATAAAACAGGTATTTGTGGGAGAAAAGGTCCTATTTGTAGGGGGAAAGCTGGTATTTCTTGGAGAAGATGTGATCTATTTGGGAGAAATGTGGCATGTCTGGAAGAAACTGTCCTCTTTTGGGGATAAAAGAGGTATTTGTGGGTGAAAAGGTCCTATTTGAAGGGGGAAACCTGGTATTTCTTGGAGAAGATGTGATATATTTGGGAGAAATGTGGCATGTCAGGAAGAAACTGTCCTATTTTGGGGATAAAAGAGGTATTTGTGGGTGAAAAGATCCTATTTGAAGGGGGAACCGTGGTATTTCTTGGAGAAGATGTGATATATTTGGGAGAAATGTGGCATGTCTGGAAGAAACTGTCCTATTTTGGGGATACAAGAGGTATTTGTGGGTGAAAAGGTCCTATTTCAAGGAGGAAACCTGGTATTTCTTGGAGAAGATGTGATTTGTTTGGGAGAAATGTGGCATTACTTGAAGAAACTGTCCTCTTTTCGGTATAAAAGGGATATTTGTGGGTGATATGGTCCTATTTGAAGGGGGAAACCTGGTATTTCTTGGAGAAGATATGATCTATTTGGGAGAAATCTGGCATTTCTGAAAGAAACTGTCCTATTAGGGGGGAGAAGGCTGGTATTTGTGGGAGAAAAGGTCCTATTTCAGGAGGAATCCTGGTATTTCTTGAAGAAGATGTGATATATTTCGGAGAAATGTGCCATGCCTGGAAGAAACTGTCCTATTTGAGGAATAAAAGAGGTATTTGTGGGTGAAAAGGTCCTATTTGAAGGGGGAAACCTGGTATTTCTTGGAGAAGATGTGATATATTTGGGAGAAATCAGGCATTTCAGGAAGAAACTGTCCTATTTTGTGGATAAAAGAATTTTTTGTGGTGAAAAGGTCCTATTTGAAGGGGGAAAGCTGGTAATTCTATGAGAAGATGTGATATGTTTGTGAGAAATGTGGCATTTCTGGGAGAAACTGTCCTCTTTTGGGGATAAAAGAGGTATTTGTGAGTGACAAGGTCCTATTTGAAGGGGGAAACCTGGTATTTCTTGGAGAAGATGTGATATATTTGGGAGAAATGTGGCATGTCCGGAAGAAACTGTCCTATTTTGGGGATAAAAGAGGTATTTGTGGGTGAAAAGGTCCTATTTGAAGGGGGAAAGCTGGTATTTCTAGGAGAAGATGTGATATATTTGGGAGAAATGTGGCATTTCTGGAAGAAAATGTCCTCTTTTGGGGATAAAAGAGGTATTTGTGGGTGAAAAGGTCCTATTTGAAGGGGGAAAGCTGGTATTTCTTGGAGAAGATGTGATCTATTTGGGAGAAATGTGGCATGTCTGGAAGAAACTGTCCTCTTTTGGGGATAAAAGAGGTATTTGTGGGTGAAAAGGTCCTATTTGAAGGGGGAAACCTGGTATTTCTTGGAGAAGATGTGATATATTTGGGAGAAATGTGGCATGTCAGGAAGAAACTGTCCTATTTTGGGGATAAAAGAGGTATTTGTGGGTGAAAAGATCCTATTTGAAGGGGGAACCGTGGTATTTCTTGGAGAAGATGTGATATATTTGGGAGAAATGTGGCATGTCTGGAAGAAACTGTCCTATTTTGGGGATACAAGAGGTATTTGTGGGTGAAAAGGTCCTATTTCAAGGAGGAAACCTGGTATTTCTTGGAGAAGATGTGATTTGTTTGGGAGAAATGTGGCATTACTTGAAGAAACTGTCCTCTTTTCGGTATAAAAGGGATATTTGTGGGTGATATGGTCCTATTTGAAGGGGGAAACCTGGTATTTCTTGGAGAAGATATGATCTATTTGGGAGAAATCTGGCATTTCTGAAAGAAACTGTCCTATTTGGGGGGAGAAGGCTGGTATTTGTGGGAGAAAAGGTCCTATTTCAGGAGGAATCCTGGTATTTCTTGAAGAAGATGTGATATATTTGGGAGAAATGTGGCATGCCTGGAAGAAACTGTCCTATTTGAGGAATAAAAGAGGTATTTGTGGGTGAAAAGGTCGTATTTGAAGGGGGAATCCTGGTATTTCTTGGAGAAGATGTGATATATTTGGGAGAAATCAGGCATTTCAGGAAGAAACTGTCCTATTTTGTGGATAAAAGAATTTTTTGTGGTGAAAAGGTCCTATTTGAAGGGGAAAGCTGGTAATTCTATGAGAAGATGTGATATGTTTGTGAGAAATGTGGCATTTCTGGGAGAAACTGTCCTCTTTTGGGGATAAAAGAGGTATTTGTGAGTGACAAGGTCCTATTTGAAGAGGGAAACCTGGTATTTCTTGGAGAAGATGTGATATATTTGGGAGAAATGTGGCATTTCTGGAAGAAAATGTCCTCTTTTGGGGATAAAAGAGGTATTTGTGGGTGAAAAGGTCATATTTGAAGGGGGAAAGCTGGTATTTCTTGGAGAAGATGTGATATATTTGGGAGAAATGTGGCATTTCTGGAAGAAACTGTCCTCTTTTGGGGATAAAACAGGTACTTGTGGGTGAAAAGGTCCTATTTGAAGGGGGAAACCTGGTATTTCTTGGAGAAGATGTGGTATATTTGGGAGAAATGTGGCATTTCTGGAAGAAACGGTCCTCTTTTGGGGAAGAAACAGGTATTTGTGGGTGAAAACGTTGTATTTGAAGGGGGAAACCTGTTATTTCTTGGAGAAGATGTGATATATTTTGCAGAAATCTGGCATTTCTGGAAGAAACTGTCCTCTTTTGGGGATAAAAGAGGTATTTGTGGGTGAGAAGGACCGATTTGAAGGGGGAAACCTGGTATTTCTTGGAGAAGATGTGATATATTTGGGAGAAATCTGGCATTCCTGGAAGAAACTGTCCTCTTTTGGGGATAAAAGAGGTTTTTTTGGGGAAAAGGTCCTATTTGAAGGGGGAAACGTGGTATTTCTTGGAGAAGATGTGATATATTTTGGAGAAATCTGGCATTTCTGAAAGAAACTGTCCTCTTTTGGGGATAGAACAGGTATTTGTGGGTGAAAAGGTCCTATTTGAAGGGGGAAACCTGGTATTTCTTGGAGAAGATGTGATATATTTGGGAGAAATGTGGCATGTCTGGAAGATAATGTCCTATTTGGGGGGAGAAGGGTGGTATTTGTGGGAGAAAAGTTCCTATTTCAGGAGGAATCCTGGTATTTCTTGGAGGAGATGTGATATGTTTGGGAGAAATGTGGCATTTCTGGAAGAAACTGTCCTCTTTTGGGGATAAAACAGGTACTTGTGGTTGAAAAGGTCCTATTTGAAGGGGGAAACCTGGTATTTCTTGGAGAAGATGTGATATATTTGGGAGAAATGTGGCATGTCTGGAAGAAACTGTCCTCTTTTGGGGATAAAAGAGGTATTTGTGGGTGAGAAGGTCCTATTTGATGGGGGAAACGTGGTATTTCTTGGAGAAGATGTGATATATTTGGGAGAAATGTGGCCTTTGTGGCAGAAACTGTCCTCTTTTGGGGATAAAAGAGGTATTTGTGGGTGAAAAGGTCCTATTTGAAGGGGGAAAGCTGGTATTTCTTGGAGAAGATATGATATATTTGGGAGAAATCAGGCATGTCAGGAAGAAACTGTCCTATTTTGGGGATAAAACAGGTATTTGTGGGAGAAAAGGTCCTATTTGAAGGGGGAAAGCTGGTATTTCTTGGAGAAGATGTGATCTATTTGGGAGAAATGTGGCATGTCTGGAAGAAACTGTCCTCTTTTGGGGATAAAAGAGGTATTTGTGGGTGAAAAGGTCCTATTTGAAGGGGGAAACCTGGTATTTCTTGGAGAAGATGTGATATATTTGGGAGAAATGTGGCATGTCAGGAAGAAACTGTCCTATTTTGGGGATAAAAGAGGTATTTGTGGGTGAAAAGATCCTATTTGAAGGGGGAACCGTGGTATTTCTTGGAGAAGATGTGATATATTTGGGAGAAATGTGGCATGTCTGGAAGAAACTGTCCTATTTTGGGGATACAAGAGGTATTTGTGGGTGAAAAGGTCCTATTTCAAGGAGGAAACCTGGTATTTCTTGGAGAAGATGTGATTTGTTTGGGAGAAATGTGGCATTACTTGAAGAAACTGTCCTCTTTTCGGTATAAAAGGGATATTTGTGGGTGATATGGTCCAATTTGAAGGGGGAAACCTGGTATTTCTTGGAGAAGATATGATCTATTTGGGAGAAATCTGGCATTTCTGAAAGAAACTGTCCTATTTGGGGGAGAAGGCTGGTATTTGTGGGAGAAAAGGTCCTATTTCAGGAGGAATCCTGGTATTTCTTGAAGAAGATGTGATATATTTGGGAGAAATGTGGCATGCCTGGAAGAAACTGTCCTATTTGAGGAATAAAAGAGGTATTTGTGGGTGAAAAGGTCGTATTTGAAGGGGGAAACCTGGTATTTCTTGGAGAAGATGTGATATATTTGGGAGAAATCAGGCATTTCAGGAAGAAACTGTCCTATTTTGTGGATAAAAGAATTTTTTGTGGTGAAAAGGTCCTATTTGAAGGGGGAAAGCTGATAATTCTATGAGAAGATGTGATATGTTTGTGAGAAATGTGGCATTTCTGGGAGAAACTGTCCTCTTTTGGGGATAAAAGAGGTATTTGTGAGTGACAAGGTCCTATTTGAAGGGGGAAACCTGGTATTTCTTGGAGAAGATGTGATATATTTGGGAGAAATGTGGCATGTCCGGAAGAAACTGTCCTCTTTTGGGATAAAAGAGGTATTTGTGGGTGAAAAGGTCCTATTTGAAGGGGAAAGCTGGTATTTCTAGGAGAAGATGTGATATATTTGGGAGAAATGTGGCATTTCTGGAAGAAAATGTCCTCTTTTGGGGATAAAAGAGGTATTTGTGGGTGAAAAGGTCATATTTGAAGGGGGAAAGCTGGTATTTCTTGGAGAAGATGTGATATATTTGGGAGAAATGTGGCATTTCTGGAAGAAACTGTCCTCTTTTGGGGATAAAACAGGTACTTGTGGGTGAAAAGGTCCTATTTGAAGGGGGAAACCTGGTATTTCTTGGAGAAGATGTGGTATATTTGGGAGAAATGTGGCCTTTCTGGCAGAAACTGTCCTCTTTTGGGGATAAAAGAGGTATTTGTGGGTGAAAAGGTCCTATTTGAAGGGGGAAAGCTGGTATTTCTTGGAGAAGATATGATATATTTAGGAGAAATCAGGCATTTCAGGAAGAAACTGTCCTATTTTGGGGATAAAACAGGTATTTGTGGGAGAAAAGGTCCTATTTGAAGGGGGAAAGCTGGTATTTCTTGGAGAAGATGTGATCTATTTGGGAGAAATGTGGCATGTCTGGAAGAAACTGTCCTCTTTTGGGGATAAAAGAGGTATTTGTGGGTGAAAAGGTCCTATTTGAAGGGGGAAACCTGGTATTTCTTGGAGAAGATGTGATATATTTGGGAGAAATGTGGCATGTCAGGAAGAAACTGTCCTATTTTGGGGATAAAAGAGGTATTTGTGGGTGAAAAGATCCTATTTGAAGGGGGAACCGTGGTATTTCTTGGAGAAGATGTGATATATTTGGGAGAAATGTGGCATGTCTGGAAGAAACTGTCCTATTTTGGGGATACAAGAGGTATTTGTGGGTGAAAAGGTCCTATTTCAAGGAGGAAACAGAAGATGTGATTTGTTTGGGAGAAATGTGGCATTACTTGAAGAAACTGTCCTCTTTTCGGTATAAAAGGGATATTTGTGGGTGATATGGTCCTATTTGAAGGGGGAAACCTGGTATTTCTTGGAGAAGATATGATCTATTTGGGAGAAATCTGGCATTTCTGAAAGAAACTGTCCTATTTGGGGGGAGAAGGCTGGTATTTTGTGGGAGAAAAGGTCCTATTTCAGGAGGAATCCTGGTATTTCTTGAAGAAGATGTGATATATTTCGGAGAAATGTGGCATGCCTGGAAGAAACTGTCCTATTTGAGGAATAAAAGAGGTATTTGTGGGTGAAAAGGTCGTATTTGAAGGGGGAAACCTGGTATTTCTTGGAGAAGATGTGATATATTTGGGAGAAATCAGGCATTTCAGGAAGAAACTGTCCTATTTTGTGGATAAAAGAATTTTTTGTGGTGAAAAGGTCCTATTTGAAGGGGGAAAGCTGGTAATTCTATGAGAAGATGTGATATGTTTGTGAGAAATGTGGCATTTCTGGGAGAAACTGTCCTCTTTTGGGGATAAAAGAGGTATTTGTGAGTGACAAGGTCCCATTTGAAGGGGGAAACCTGGTATTTCTTGGAGAAGATGTGATATATTTGGGAGAAATGTGGCATGTCCGGAAGAAACTGTCCTATTTTGGGGATAAAAGAGGTATTTGTGGGTGAAAAGGTCCTATTTGAAGGGGGAAAGCTGGTATTTCTAGGAGAAGATGTGATATATTTGGGAGAAATGTGGCATTTCTGGAAGAAAATGTCCTCTTTTGGGGATAAAAGAGGTATTTGTGGGTGAAAAGGTCATATTTGAAGGGGGAAAGCTGGTATTTCTTGGAGAAGATGTGATATATTTGGGAGAAATGTGGCATTTCTGGAAGAAACTGTCCTCTTTTGGGGATAAAACAGGTACTTGTGGGTGAAAAGGTCCTATTTGAAGGGGGAAAGCTGGTATTTCTTGGAGAAGATGTGATCTATTTGGGAGAAATGTGGCATGTCTGGAAGAAACTGTCCTCTTTTGGGGATAAAAGAGGTATTTGTGGGTGAAAAGGTCCTATTTGAAGGGGGAAACCTGGTATTTCTTGGAGAAGATGTGATATATTTGGGAGAAATGTGGCATGTCAGGAAGAAACTGTCCTATTTTGGGGATAAAAGAGGTATTTGTGGGTGAAAAGATCCTATTTGAAGGGGGAACCGTGGTATTTCTTGGAGAAGATGTGATATATTTGGGAGAAATGTGGCATGTCTGGAAGAAACTGTCCTATTTTGGGGATACAAGAGGTATTTGTGGGTGAAAAGGTCCTATTTCAAGGAGGAAACCTGGTATTTCTTGGAGAAGATGTGATTTGTTTGGGAGAAATGTGGCATTACTTGAAGAAACTGTCCTCTTTTCGGTATAAAAGGGATATTTGTGGGTGATATGGTCCTATTTGAAGGGGGAAACCTGGTATTTCTTGGAGAAGATATGATCTATTTGGGAGAAATCTGGCATTTCTGAAAGAAACTGTCCTATTTGGGGGGAGAAGGCTGGTATTTGTGGGAGAAAAGGTCCTATTTCAGGAGGAATCCTGGTATTTCTTGAAGAAGATGTGATATATTTGGGAGAAATGTGGCATGCCTGGAAGAAACTGTCCTATTTGAGGAATAAAAGAGGTATTTGTGGGTGAAAAGGTCGTATTTGAAGGGGGAATCCTGGTATTTCTTGGAGAAGATGTGATATATTTGGGAGAAATCAGGCATTTCAGGAAGAAACTGTCCTATTTTGTGGATAAAAGAATTTTTTGTGGTGAAAAGGTCCTATTTGAAGGGGGAAAGCTGGTAATTCTATGAGAAGATGTGATATGTTTGTGAGAAATGTGGCATTTCTGGGAGAAACTGTCCTCTTTTGGGGATAAAAGAGGTATTTGTGAGTGACAAGGTCCTATTTGAAGGGGGAAACCTGGTATTTCTTGGAGAAGATGTGATATATTTGGGAGAAATGTGGCATGTCCGGAAGAAACTGTCCTATTTGGGGGATAAAAGAGGTATTTGTGGGTGAAAAGGTCCTATTTGAAGGGGGAAAGCTGGTATTTCTAGGAGAAGATGTGATATATTTGGGAGAAATGTGGCATTTGTGGAAGAAAATGTCCTCTTTTGGGATAAAAGAGGTATTTGTGGGTGAAAAGGTCATATTTGAAGGGGAAAGCTGGTATTTCTTGGAGAAGATGTGATATATTTGGGAGAAATGTGGCATTTCTGGAAGAAACTGTCCTCTTTTGGGGATAAAACAGGTACTTGTGGGTGAAAAGGTCCTATTTGAAGGGGGAAACCTGGTATTTCTTGGAGAAGATGTGGTATATTTGGGAGAAATGTGGCCTTTCTGGCAGAAACTGTCCTCTTTTGGGGATAAAACAGGTATTTGTGGGTGAAAAGGTCCTATTTGAAGGGGGAAAGCTGGTATTTCTTGGAGAAGATATGATATATTTAGGAGAAATCAGGCATTTCAGGAAGAAACTGTCCTCTTTTGGGGATAAAACAGGTATTTGTGGGAGAAAAGGTCCTATTTGAAGGGGGAAAGCTGGTATTTCTTGGAGAAGATGTGATCTATTTGGGAGAAATGTGGCATGTCTGGAAGAAACTGTCCTCTTTTGGGGATAAAAGAGGTATTTGTGGGTGAAAAGGTCCTATTTGAAGGGGGAAATCTGGTATTTCTTGGAGAAGATGTGATATATTTGGGAGAAATGTGGCATGTCAGGAAGAAACTGTCCTATTTTGGGGATAAAAGAGGTATTTGTGGGTGAAAAGATCCTATTTGAAGGGGGAACCGTGGTATTTCTTGGAGAAGATGTGATATATTTGGGAGAAATGTGGCATGTCTGGAAGAAACTGTCCTATTTTGGGGATACAAGAGGTATTTGTGGGTGAAAAGGTCCTATTTCAAGGAGGAAACCTGGTATTTCTTGGAGAAGATGTGATTTGTTTGGGAGAAATGTGGTATTACTTGAAGAAACTGTCCTCTTTTCGGTATAAAAGGGATATTTGTGGGTGATATGGTCCTATTTGAAGGGGGAAACCTGGTATTTCTTGGAGAAGATATGATCTATTTGGGAGAAATCTGGCATTTCTGAAAGAAACTGTCCTATTTGGGGGGAGAAGGCTGGTATTTGTGGGAGAAAAGGTCCTATTTCAGGAGGAATCCTGGTATTTCTTGAAGAAGATGTGATATATTTCGGAGAAATGTGGCATGCCTGGAAGAAACTGTCCTATTTGAGGAATAAAAGAGGTATTTGTGGGTGAAAAGGTCGTATTTGAAGGGGGAAACCTGGTATTTCTTGGAGAAGATGTGATATATTTGGGAGAAATCAGGCATTTCAGGAAGAAACTGTCCTATTTTGTGGATAAAAGAATTTTTTGTGGTGAAAAGGTCCTATTTGAAGGGGGAAAGCTGGTAATTCTATGAGAAGATGTGATATGTTTGTGAGAAATGTGGCATTTCTGGGAGAAACTGTCCTCTTTTGGGGATAAAAGAGGTATTTGTGAGTGACAAGGTCCTATTTGAAGGGGGAAACCTGGTATTTCTTGGAGAAGATGTGATATATTTGGGAGAAATGTGGCATGTCCGGAAGAAACTGTCCTATTTTGGGGATAAAAGAGGTATTTGTGGGTGAAAAGGTCCTATTTGAAGGGGGAAAGCTGGTATTTCTAGGAGAAGATGTGATATATTTGGGAGAAATGTGGCATGTCTGGAAGAAAATGTCCTCTTTTGGGGATAAAAGAGGTATTTGTGGGTGAAAAGGTCATATTTGAAGGGGGAAAGCTGGTATTTCTTGGAGAAGATGTGATATATTTGGGAGAAATGTGGCATTTCTGGAAGAAACTGTCCTCTTTTGGGGATAAAACAGGTACTTGTGGGTGAAAAGGTCCTATTTGAAGGGGGAAACCTGGTATTTCTTGGAGAAGATGTGGTATATTTGGGAGAAATGTGGCATTTCTGGAAGAAACGGTCCTCTTTTGGGGAAGAAACAGGTATTTGTGGGTGAAAACGTTGTATTTGAAGGGGGAAACCTGTTATTTCTTGGAGAAGATGTGATATATTTTGCAGAAATCTGGCATTTCTGGAAGAAACTGTCCTCTTTTGGGGATAAAAGAGGTATTTGTGGGTGAGAAGGACCGATTTGAAGGGGGAAACCTGGTATTTCTTGGAGAAGATGTGATATATTTGGGAGAAATCTGGCATTCCTGGAAGAAACTGTCCTCTTTTGGGGATAAAAGAGGTTTTTTTGGGGAAAAGGTCCTATTTGAAGGGGGAAACGTGGTATTTCTTGGAGAAGATGTGATATATTTTGGAGAAATCTGGCATTTCTGAAAGAAACTGTCCTCTTTTGGGGATAGAACAGGTATTTGTGGGTGAAAAGGTCCTATTTGAAGGGGGAAACCTGGTATTTCTTGGAGAAGATGTGATATATTTGGGAGAAATGTGGCATGTCTGGAAGATAATGTCCTATTTGGGGGGAGAAGGGTGGTATTTGTGGGAGAAAAGTTCCTATTTCAGGAGGAATCCTGGTATTTCTTGGAGGAGATGTGATATGTTTGGGAGAAATGTGGCATTTCTGGAAGAAACTGTCCTCTTTTGGGGATAAAACAGGTACTTGTGGTTGAAAAGGTCCTATTTGAAGGGGGAAACCTGGTATTTCTTGGAGAAGATGTGATCTATTTGGGAGAAATGTGGCATGTCTGGAAGAAACTGTCCTCTTTTGGGGATAAAAGAGGTATTTGTGGGTGAGAAGGTCCTATTTGATGGGGGAAACGTGGTATTTCTTGGAGAAGATGTGATATATTTGGGAGAAATGTGGCCTTTGTGGCAGAAACTGTCCTCTTTTGGGGATAAAACAGGTATTTGTGGGAGAAAAGGTCCTATTTGAAGGGTGAAAGCTGGTATTTCTTGGAGGTGATGAGATATATTTGGGAGAAATGTGGCCTTTGTGGCAGAAACGGTCCTCTTTTGGGGATAAAAGAGGTATTTGTGGGTGAAAAGGTCCTATTTGAAGGGGGAAACGTGGTATTCCTTGGAGAAGATGTGATATATTTGGGAGAAATGTGACATGTTCGGAAGAAACTGTCCTATTTGGGGGAGAAGCCTGCTATTAGTGGTTGAAAAGGTCCTATTTGAAGGGGGAAACCTGGTATTTCTTGGAGAAGATGTGATATATTTGAGAGAAATGTGGCATGTCTGGAAGAAACTGTCCTATTTTGGGGATAAAAGAGGTATTTGTGGGTGAAAAGGTCCTATTTGAAGGGGGAAACCTGGTATTTCTTGGAGAAGATGTGATCTATTTGGGAGAAATGTGGCCTTTCTGGAAGAAACTGTCCTATTTGGGGGGAGAAGGCTGGTATTTGTGGGAGAAAAGGTCCTATTTGAAGGGGGAAAGCTGGTATTTCTTGGAGAAGATGTGATATATTTGGGAGAAATGTGGCATGTCTGGAAGAAAATGTCCAATTTGGGGGGAGAAGGCTGGTAGTTTTGGGTGAGAATGTCCTCTTTCAGGCGGAATCCTGGCATTTCTTGGAGAAGATGTGATATATTTGGGAGAAATGTGGCCTTTCTGGAAGAAACTGTCCTCTTTTGGGGATAAAAGAGGTATTTGTGGGTGAAAAGGCCCTATTTGAAGGGGGAAAGCTGGTATTTCTTGGAGAAGATGTGATCTATTTGGGAGAAATGTGGCCTTTCTGGAAGAAATTGTCCAATTTTGGAGATAAAAGAGGTATTTGTGGGTGATAAGGTCCTATTTGAAGGGGGAAAGCTGGTATTTCTTGGAGAAGATGTGATATGTTTGGGAGAAATGTGGCATTTCTGGAAGAAACTGTCCTCTTATGAGGATAAAAGAGGTATTTGAGGGTGAAAAGGTCCTATTTGAAGGGGGAAACCTGGTATTTCTTGGAGAAGATGTGATATATTTGGGAGAAATGTGGCATGTCTGGAAGAAACTGTCCTCTTTTGGGGATAAAAGAGGTATTTGTGGGTGAAAACGTTGTATTTGAAGGGGGAAACCTGGCATTTCTTGGAGAAGCTGTGGTGTGTTTAGAGAAACCTGGCATTTATGGATGAAACTGTCCTGTTTTGGGGATATAACAGGTATTTGTAGGTGAAAAGGTCCTATTTCAGGAGGAATCCTTGCATTTCTTGGAGAAGATGTGATATGTTTGGGAGAAATGTGGCATTTCTGGAAGAAACTGTCCTATTTTAGGGTTAAACCAGGTATTTGTGGGTGAAAAGGTCCTATTTGAAGGGGAAAACCTGGTATTTCTTGGAGAAGATGTGATCTATTTGGGAGAAATGTGGCATTTCTGGAAGAAACTGTCCTATTTTGGGGATAAAAGAGGTTTTTTTTGGGGGAAAAGGTCCTATTTGAAGGGGGACACGTGGTATTTCTTGGAGAAGATGTGATATATTTTGGAGAAATGTGGCATTTCTGGAAGAAACTGTCCTCTTTTGGGGATAGAACAGGTATTTGTGGGTGAAAAGGTCCTATTTCCAGGGGAAAACCTGGTATTTCTTGGAGAAGATGTGATATATTTGGGAGAAATGTGGCATGTCTGGAAGAAAATGTCCTATTTGGGGGGAGAAGGGTGGTATTTGTGGGAGAAAAGTTCCTATTTCAGGAGGAATCCTGGTATTTCTTGGAGGAGATGTGATATGTTTGGGAGAAATGTGGCATTTCTGGAAGAAACTGTCCTCTTTTGGGGATAAAACAGGTATTTGTGGGTGAAAAGGTCCTATTTGAAGGGGGAAAGCTGGTATTTCTTGGAGAAGATGTGATCTATTTGGGAGAAATGTGGCATGTCTGGAAGAAACTGTCCTCTTTTGGGGATAAAAGAGGTATTTGTGGGTGAAAAGGTCCTATTTGAAGGGGGAACCCTGGTATTTCTTGGAGAAGATATGATATATATGGGAGAAATGTGGCATTTCTGGAAGAAAGTGTCCTGTTTTGGAGTTTAAAACAGGTATTTGTGGGAGAAAAGGTCCAATTTGAAGGGTGAAAGCTGGTATTTCTTGAAGGAGATGAGATATATTTGCGAGAAATGTGGCATTTCTGGAAGAAACTGTCCTATTTTGGAGATAAAAGAGGTATTTGTGGGTGAAAAGGTCCTATTTGAAGGGGGAAACGTGGTATTCCTTGGAGAAGATGTGATATATTTGGGAGAAATGTGACATGTTCGGAAGAAACTGTCCTATTTGGGGGAGAAGCCTGCTATTAGTGGGTGAAAAGGTCCTATTTGAAGGGGGAAAGCTGGTATTTCTTGGAGAAGATGTGATATATTTGAGAGAAATGTGGCATGTCTGGAAGAAACTGTCCTCTTCTGGGGATAAAAGAGGTATTTGTGGGTGAAAAGGTCCTATTTGAAGGGGGAAACCTGGTATTTCTTGGAGAAGATGTGATATATTTGGGAGAAATGTGGCCTTTCTGGAAGAAACTGTCCTATTTGGGGGGAGAAGGCTGGTATTTGTGGGAGAAAAGGTCCTATTTGAAGGGGGAAAGCTGGTATTTCTTGGAGAAGATGTGATATATTTGGGAGAAATGTGGCATGTCTGGAAGAAAATGTCCAATTTGGGGGGAGAAGGCTGGTAGTTTTGGGTGAGAATGTCCTCTTTCAGGAGGAATCCTGGCATTTCTTGGAGAAGATGTGATATATTTGGGAGAAATGTGGCCTTTCTGGAAGAAACTGTCCTCTTTTGGGGATAAAAGAGGTATTTGTGGGTGAAAAGGTCCTATTTGAAGGGGGAAACCTGGTATTTCTTGGAGAAGATGATATATATTTGGGAGAAATGTGGCATTTCTGGAAGAAAATGTCCTCTTTTGGGGATAAAAGAGGTATTTCATGGAGAAAAGGTCCTAATTCAAGGGGGAAACCTGGTATTTCTTGGAGGAGTTGTGATATATTTGGGAGAAATGTGGTATTTCTGGAAGAAAATGTCCAATTTGAGGGATAAAAGAGGTATTTGTGGGAGAAAAGGTCCTATTTGAAGGGGGAACCCTGGTATTTCTTGGAGAAGATGTGATATATTTGGGAGAAATGTGGCATGTCTGGAAGAAACTGTCCTATTTTGGAGATAAAAGAGGTATTTGTGGGTGAAAAGGTCCTATTTGAAGGGGGAAATGTGGTATTTCTCGGTGAAGATGTGATCTATTTGGGAGAAATGTGGCATTTCTGGAAGAAACTGTCCTCTTTTGGGGATAAAGCAGGTATTTGTGGGAGAAAAGGTCCTATTTGAAGGGGGAAACCTGGTATTTCTTGGAGAAGATGTGATATGTTTGGGAGAAAAGTGGCATTTCTGGAAGAAACTGTCCTCTTATGGGGATAAAAGAGGTATTCGAGGGTGAAAAGGTCCTATTTGAAGGGGGAAAACGTGGTATTTCTTGGAGAAGATGTGATCTATTTGGGAGAAATGTGGCCTTTCTGGAAGAAACTGTCCTATTTGGGGGGAGAAGGGTGGTATTTGCGGGAGAAAAGTTCCTATTTCAGGAGGAATCCTGGTATTTCTTGGAGGAGATGTGATATGTTAGGGAGAAATGTGGCATTTCTGGAAGAAACTGTCCTCTTTTGGGGATAAAACAGGTATTTGTGGGTGAAAAGGTCCTATTTGAAGGGGGAAAGCTGGTAATTCTATGAGAATATGTGATATATTTGGGAGAAATGTGGCATGTCTGGAAGAAACTGTCCTATTTTGGGGATAAAAGAGGTATTTGTGGGAGAAAAGGTCCTATTTGAAGGGGGAAACCTGGTATTTCTTGGAGAAGATGTGATCTATTTGGGAGAAATGTGGCATTTCTGGAAGAAACTGTCCTCTTTTGGGGATAAAAGAGGTATTTGTGGGTGAAAAGGTCCTATTTGAAGGGGAAAGCTGGTATTTCTTGGAGAAGATGTGATATATTTGGGAGAAATGTGGCATGTCTGGAAGAAAATGTCCTATTTGGGGCGAGAAGGCTGGTATTTGTGGGTGAAAAGGTCCTATTTGAAGGGGGAAACCTGGTATTTCTTGGAGAAGATGTGATATATTTGAGAGAAATGTGGCCTTTCTGGCAGAAACTGTCCTCTTTTGGGGATAAAAGAGGTATTTGTGGGTGAAAAGGTCCTATTTGAAGGGGGAAACCTGGTATTTCTTGGAGAAGATGTGATCTATTTGGGAGAAATGTGGCATTCCTGGAAGAAACTGTCCTCTTTTGGGGATCAAACAGGTATTTGTGGGTGATATGGTCCTATTTGAAGGGGGAAACCTGGTATTTCTTGGAGAAGATGTGATATATTTGGGAGAAATGTGGCCTTTCTGGAAGAAAATGTCCTCTTTTGGGGATAAAAGAGGTATTTGTGGGTGAAAAGGTCCTATTTGAAGGGGGAAACCTGGTATTTCTTGGAGAAGATGTGATATATTTGGGAGAAATGTGGCATTTCTGGAAGAAACTGTCCTCTTTTGGGGATAAAACAGGTATTTGTGGGAGAAATGGTCCTATTTGAAGGGGGAAAGCTGCTATTTCTTGGAGAAGATGTGATATATTTGGGAGAAATCTTGCATGTCTGGAAGAAACTGTCCTATTTTGGAGATAAAAGAGGTATTTGTGGGTGAAAAGGTCCTATTTGAAGGGGGAAACCTGGTATTTCTTGGAGAAGATGTGATATGTTTGGGAGAAATGTGGCATGTCTGGAAGAAACTGTCCTATTTTGGGGATAAAAGAGGTATTTGTGGGTGAAAAGGTCCTCTTTCAAGGGGGAAACCTGGTATTTCTTGGAGAAGATGTGATATATTTGGGAGAAATCTGGCCTTTCTGGAAGAAACTGTCCTCTTTTGGGGATAAAAGAGGAATTTGTGGGTGAAAAGGTCCTATTTGAAGGGGGAAACCTGGTATTTCTTGGAGAAGCTGTGATGTATTTAGAGAAACCTGGCATTTATGGACGAAACTGTCCTGTTTTGGGGATATAACAGGTATTTGTAGGTGAAAAGGTCCTATTTCAGGAGGAATCCTTGCATTTCTAGGAGAAGATGCGATATGTTTGGGAGAAAAGTGGCATTTCTGGAAGAAACTGTCCTATTTTGGGGTTAAACCAGGTATTTGTGGGTGAAAAGGTCCTATTTGAAGGGGAAAACCTGGTATTTCTTGGAGAAGATGTGATCTATTTGGGAGAAATGTGGCATTTCTGGAAGAAACTGTCCTATTTTGGGGATAAAAGAGGTATTAGTGGGTGAAAAGTTCCTATTTGAAGGGGGAAACCTGGTATTTCTTGGAGAAGATGTGATATATTTGGGAGAAATGTGGCATGTCTGGAAGAAACTGTCCTATTTTGGGGATAAAACAGGTATTTGTGGGAGAAATGGTCCTATTTGAAGGGGGAAAGCTGCTATTTCTTGGAGAAGATGTGATATATTTGGGAGAAATCTTGCATGTCTGGAAGAAACTGTCCTATTTTGGAGATAAAAGAGGTATTTGTGGGTGAAAAGGTCCTATTTGAAGGGGGAAACCTGGTATTTCTTGGAGAAGATGTGATATGTTTGGGAGAAATGTGGCATGTCTGGAAGAAACTGTCCTATTTTGGGGATAAAAGAGGTATTTGTGGGTGAAAAGGTCCTCTTTCAAGGGGGAAACCTGGTATTTCTTGGAGAAGATGTGATATATTTGGGAGAAATCTGGCCTTTCTGGAAGAAACTGTCCTCTTTTGGGGATAAAAGAGGAATTTGTGGGTGAAAAGGTCCTATTTGAAGGGGGAAACCTGGTATTTCTTGGAGAAGCTGTGATGTATTTAGAGAAACCTGGCATTTATGGACGAAACTGTCCTGTTTTGGGGATATAACAGGTATTTGTAGGTGAAAAGGTCCTATTTCAGGAGGAATCCTTGCATTTCTAGGAGAAGATGCGATATGTTTGGGAGAAAAGTGGCATTTCTGGAAGAAACTGTCCTATTTTGGGGTTAAACCAGGTATTTGTGGGTGAAAAGGTCCTATTTGAAGGGGAAAACCTGGTATTTCTTGGAGAAGATGTGATCTATTTGGGAGAAATGTGGCATTTCTGGAAGAAACTGTCCTATTTTGGGGATAAAAGAGGTATTAGTGGGTGAAAAGTTCCTATTTGAAGGGGGAAACCTGGTATTTCTTGGAGAAGATGTGATATATTTGGGAGAAATGTGGCATGTCTGGAAGAAACTGTCCTATTTTGGGGATAGAACAGGTATTTGTGGGTGAAAAGGTCCTATTTGAAGGGGGAAACCTGGTATTTCTTGGAGAAGATGTGATCTATTTGGGAGAAATGTGCCATGTCTGGAAGAAAATGTCCTATTTGGGGGGAGAAGGGTGGTATTTGTGGGAGAAAAGTTCCTATTTCAGGAGGAATCCTTGTATTTCTTGGAGGAGATGTGATATGTTTGGGAGAAATGTGCCATTTCTGGAAGAAACTGTCCTCTTTTGGGGATAAAACAGGTATTTGTGGGTGAAAAGGTCCTATTTGAAGGGGGAAACCTGGTATTTCTTGGAGAAGATGTGTTATGTTTGGGAGAAATATGGCATTTCCGGGAGAAACTGTCCTCTTTTGGGGATCAAACAGGTATTTGTGGGTGAAAAGGTCCTATTTGAAGGGGGAAACCTGGTAATTCTATGAGAAGATGTGATATATTTGGGAGAAATGTGGCATGTCTGGAAGAAACTGTCCTCTTTTGGGGATAAAAGAGGTATTTGTGGGTGAAAACGTTGTATTTGAAGGGGGAAACCTGGCATTTCTTGGAGAAGCTGTGATGTGTTTAGAGAAACCTGGCATTTATGGATGAAACTGTCCTGTTTTGGGGATATAACAGGTATTTGTAGGTGAAAAGGTCCTATTTCAGGAGGAATCCTTGCATTTCTTGGAGAAGATGTGATATGTTTGGGAGAAATGTGGCATTTCTGGAAGAAACTGTCCTATTTTAGGGTTAAACCAGGTATTTGTGGGTGAAAAGGTCCTATTTGAAGGGGAAAACCTGGTATTTCTTGGAGAAGATGTGATCTATTTGGGAGAAATGTGGCATTTCTGGAAGAAACTGTCCTCTTTTGGGGATAAAAGAATTTTTTGTGGGAGAAAAGGTCCTATTTGAAGGGGGAAACCTGGTATTTCTTGGAGAAGATGTGATATGTTTGGGAGAAATGTGGCCTTTCTAGCTGAAACTGTCCTCTTTTGGGGATATAACAGGTATTTGTGGGTGAAAAGGTCCTATTTCCAGGGGAAAACCTGGTATTTCTTGGAGAAGATGTGATATATTTGGGAGAAATGTGGCATGTCTGGAAGAAAATGTCCTATTTGGGGGAGAAGGGTGGTATTTGTGGGAGAAAAGTTCCTATTTCAGGAGGAATCCTGGTATTTCTTGGAGGAGATGTGATATGTTTGGGAGAAATGTGGCATTTCTGGAAGAAACTGTCCTCTTTTGGGGATAAAACAGGTATTTGTGGGTGAAAAGGTCCTATTTGAAGGGGAAAGCTGGTATTTCTTGGAGAAGATGTGATCTATTTGGGAGAAATGTGGCATGTCTGGAAGAAACTGTCCTCTTTTGGGGATAAAAGAGGTATTTGTGGGTGAAAAGGTCCTATTTGAAGGGGAACCCTGGTATTTCTTGGAGAAGATATGATATATATGGGAGAAATGTGGCATTTCTGGAAGAAAGTGTCCTGTTTTGGAGTTTAAAAC